>JAZGTJ010002698.1:7088-40396 GCA_036877575.1 Botia almorhae | reverse complement strand
GAAGCTGAGCAAGCGGGGGAAGGGGGCGTGGCACGAAGTGGTCGATGGGCGTCAGGAGGGAGTTAGAGCGAGCGGGGGAAGGGGGCGTGGCGGTGTCCTCTTTTTGGATTCTCAGAATATGGTCACCCTAATATAACAGGTATTAGAAGGATGATACAAACAATCGAGGAGCTGGCGATGGAGTTGGAGATACAGGTGAGGCAAACACAACACACACTGGAGAACACAAACGAACTGGAGCAGGTAAACGAGATAGCATGGAGATGAGTCTGTTTTCGTGGTTGAGTTTAGACAAAGGGTGAGTGGAGCCTGGTGCTTCCATAACAGTGTTTGTGGTAGGTTGTCTGAGGGAGTTCTGTGCATACTCGACCTAGGTGAGGAATCGGTTCCAGGAGTTTTGGTGACCATGACAGAAGACCTATCTCCTGGATCTTTCTCTCCATTTGGCCGTTGCTTTCAGGGTGATATCCAGAAGATAGGCTTACAGTCACACCTAGGAGAGAGAAAAAAGATCTCCACACTCATGAGATGAATTGTGGTCCTCTGTTAGAGACAATATCCTATGGAATGCCAAAGTTTCTGAATACCTGGTTGGATAATGCCTCTGCAGTTTCCATGGCAGTTGGGAGTCCTTTCATGGATATCATTCGTCATGCTTTGGAGAAACGATCTACAGCCACCAGAATGCATGTGTTCCGTCAGAAGCTGGTAGATCTGTAATGAAGTCTACTCCTTGGGTGAGCAGGGACGCTGAGGAGTGGGTAGAGGTAAGAGTTTACCTGATGGTAGATGTCAAGGGGTTCTTGAAATGGCACACTCCTGGCATCACCTCACGTATCTTCTGATGTCATTAGCCATGTTGGGCCACCAGAAGCGATTTTATAGCAGTGAGAGGGTTCTATTGGCCCCGGGATGACCAGTACCCAGAGAGGTGCCTGCCATATGGATTAGATGGATCCGTTGACTTCGTGGCGTATATACTTATGGTTTGGTGGGCACTCCGGCAGAGCCGGGTTGGAGTCACTGGCATTATTCGATTCAATTTTATTTATATAGCGCTTTTTACAATGTTACATTGCTTCAAAGCAGCTTTACATAAAAACAAAGAACAATAATAAAACTGAACAAATGTCAGACATGTTAATGGTATTATTGCAAATAATATGTGTGGGATGTATAAGATTTATTAGGTATACTAGGCCTATGGTATGTTTACGAAAAAAGGGTTGACCAAACCGATAAAGCCACAAAATGTTGAGCAAAATATAAGCATTCCAGCTTACATAGGGATGGCATATAATAGACAACATCTTATGGGACATAATCGGTCCGGAAGTGGAAGTGGCAGGAGGTGAAACAGGTGCTTGTGTTGTTGTTGTAGTAGTGTGGATAACCCGGCGTAGTGAATCCACCAGCTCCTGGATCGGATCCATGCCTGACGCAGACTCACACACAAGATGTTAGTTTAACCGACAGGTGTATTTATTGCTGCAGTTGGATAATGTAAACAAGTAAGTATGATGAAAGATAATGTCTAGAGATATATAAGAGGTATTAGAAGGATGATACAAACAATGGAGTCCAGGAACTGGTAATGACTATGGAGTTAGAGATAAAGGTGAGGCAAACACAACACACACTGGAGAACACAAAGGAGATCGTGGAGACACGATCTAGAGCAGAACTGGAGATGAGTCTGTTTCCGTGGTTGAAATCAGACAAAGGGTGAGTGGAGTGTGTGTGTGCTATTATAGTGTCCTTGATTGATAACAGGTGCAGGTGATTAGTACTCTGGTGACTGTGATCGCTAAATGTGGGTGGAGCCTGGTGCTTCCGTGACACCCGGAGGGCTACACTTTTCTTCTGTAAACAGATCCTAGTATTGATACACAGATCTGAGGAACCAATGTGAGCATTTTGTTAATATATCCATCAATATGCAAATATATTACATGCAAATGATATGCATTTTGTTTATAAACGTCTGTGTAATGTGTAGAATTGAGTAAGAGCTTGAAAAAAGATCTAGCATCTGTTATAGGACCATAAGATTTCACTTGATTTTTACAGGTTTTTTACAGGTTGATTTCTTACAAGAAATCTATGAATGCTTCTTACTGATTCACTAAAGCAGAAGATATAAACAAACATCTTAAAAACATGTTATATCAGGTGAAACATCCAATATGCCTAAGACTTTTGCACAGTGGTGTTTATTTAAGATAAAACTCCAGGGCAATAGTCTAAGAGGGTTATTGTTCCTGAGGAAAAAGCTTATGATGTATGGCTAATGACCATGTTTTGCTCCCTGCGGCCCCTCAGGACCCAGTATTGAAGACTACACTCATCCTGCATCTCCACCATGTCTTATACTTAATCCTCTTTCTTCAGTGTGTCTTCTGCTGAATCTTTGACATTTGAAGATTGATAATACAGAGTGTTTTCTCTCTGAATGTTTGATGTTCATTTTAGACAGGTTTTAAAAATATTATAATATTTTTATTTAATTTTTTGTTTATAACACAGAAATGCCTGACAAAGAGAACCTGAGCAAATGTTCTCCTGGATCATCATCCAGACACTTGAGAAAGGTTTGTTTTACACAAAAATGCAGATCTCTATATATCATCTATAACACATTTTGAATAGTGTGCTTTTCATGTTTTTTCACACTTTCCCATGTTTATTATGCTCAAATGCTTTTATTCACAGAGCAAATGGGAAATGAAGATTATATGCAAAAACAACTGTTGGTCATGTTTTGCTTCTTTTGTTGAGTCATGTGTTTTGAATACTATATTACTAATATGTAACACATCAGTAAAGCCAATTAGTAATTCAGTATTGACAGTGTTCGATACTGTCAGAAGAACTCAGAACTTGATTCTTATTCTTTCTCCTGTTTGCGTCAGTTCGGATTTGCCATCCTTCCTTAAGATACCAAGAATACGGCATTTGTCTAAAATGTAAACATAAACTAGTGCCCTCTGGTTTCCTCTTCCTGTTTTCTTTCTTTACTTCCTGTTCCTCTGACCTTTCAGGTCATTTCCTGTCCACTGCTTAACCAGCTTGTCAGACCTCTGTGTGTTTTTGTCACATTTACAGCCAGAAGTCCTTTGGGTTTTTGTTTTGTTTTGTCAGGATGTCTCTATAAATAGGAAGAATGACCACTTGCTCCAGACTTTACTGTAAGCCCAGTAAAATCAGTTATGTGACAGTCATGATGGTTGGAAGGGAAATGTCATGACTCAGTATGTGAGATGATATTTTTATAACTCACCCTGGCTGTTTATTCCACATACAGCAGCCATTTATTATTGAAGAGTTTAACAGTGTCAGCCAAAAACAATGTACAGTAACACTGCCTGCCAATATTTTGATAGACTGACAGGTGTCAGTCACATCTGTTTGTTCTGTGACCTCACCTGTGTGTGTATAGAGTGTTTTCTCTCTGTGTGTCTCTCAGATGCCTTCAGAAAAGATCTTGCGGGCAGGTAAAGTGTTACGAAACATCATCCTTTCCCAAGCACCTCACATGATCAGAGACAGGAAGTATCACATGAAGACATATAGGTAAGTGTCTGAAGACATCTTAACTTTTTTTTAATCTCCATTACTGTATATTTAAATACATTATTAGTTTTTTATAATAAAGGAAACTTATTTTTATTTGTTATAATTAGTTGTTTGTTCACATTTACTTTATGAATGGTTTAGTAATATGAATACTTTATTAATCTGGTTTAGTATTATTAATCTGGTTTAGTAGTCTGGTTTATTATTGTTTTCTTCATATCTGCATTGGTGTGTTGCAGGCAGTGCTGTATGGGCACAGAGCTTGTTGACTGGCTATTGCAGCACACTTCCTGTGTGAACTCTCGTGTCCAGGCTGTGGGCATGTGGCAGGTGCTGCTGGAGGAGGGGGTTTTAAATCACGGTGTGTATGTCATACGTGTGTAATCAGCTATTACATGCAGGTCTTTGCTTAAGGCAGTAAACGTGAGTACTGCATCTGTACTCAGCAACTGCTAAGAGTAGCTCTATATTAAGATACATCATGCTGATGATCATTTGTCTTCAGAAAAAAACATTTACAGTTTTTGTGTCCAAAGCTAAACTAAACCTTTTTTAAAGATTAAAGTTTTGTTTGTGCTATGTCTGTATTAGTTTATCTGTTTGTGTTGTGACCTGACTCCTGTCTTGTGATGTGCTTTAGTGGACCAGGAGCTGAGTTTCCAAGATAAGTATCTGTTCTATCGCTTCCTGGAGGACGAAATGGAGGATGCTTCCCTTCCTAACGAGGAAGAAAAGAAGGAGAGTGATGAAGAGCTACAGGATACCCTCCTTCTCCTCTCTCAGATCGGACCTGATGCCCACCTACGAATGATCCTGCAGAAACAGTACGTTCTCACATTTAAATCTGAGTCATAATGCTTCCCCGAGGCCTTAGAATTATACATAAAGGCCTGAGTGAACCAAATCTGCCTCTGTTTGGCTGCTTTCCTCTGAACTTTCACACAATCCTCTGTAAAGAGTGATTAGGTTTTTATATGCCCTGAAGGAGAGACCTTTGAAAAGTTCTGCAGGTAATGTCTGCACCAGGGCAGAATGTTTTTGTTTTAAATATCAGAATAAGTTCCAAAGTCATATCTTCTGGGTGACACCATTGTCCCTACTGCAGGCCTGGACAGAGGACAGTAGATGACCTGGAGATCATCTATGAGGAGCTGCTGCATATTAAAGCCTTATCTCATCTCTCCACCACTGTAAGTCCACAAAAAATGAGTTTCCATGATATCTGTCTGGTATAACCATTTAAAGGTTTCACTCATAAAATAAAATTCTGTCATTATTAACTCCTTAATTCCTAGTGTTGTTCTACATCCGTGTTACATTTGTGTTCTGCAGGGGCAGAGTTTAAGAGTATAATACAACAATTATTGCAAGTCATGGCTTTAGGTACTTTAATTGTATGGAAAACAGCTGCAAGAACATTCTGCTAAACTTCTTTATATAAATCCAGACAAGTGAGCTGCCCTGGATGAATTATTAATGATTTTTCATGAATAGTTTATGTATAGTGATTTTTCAGACTACTGCATGAATAGCAAACTGGTATTCATGTGTGTTGTTTAAATGTTAAGTACTTTTAGGGAAATGTGATTTTCCTTTTTATAGTTACATTGTGACATTTTTGTTTGTTAGTAATGTAAACTGTTGGGTTCTCTTTTCTCTTCAGGTGAAGAGGGAATTAGCTTCCGTTCTAATATTTGAGTCCCATGCAAAAGCAGGCACAGTGTGTAAGTGTGTATTAATCTGTTTAACTTCACAAACTCAAGTCAAACCCTACAGAACATGCTAAATGGATTTAAATGAATTCCAGATGTGATAATCCCAGATTATGTCTAATCTCTGTACTGTGCTGTCTGTGTATTATAAAATCTTGTGTTGTGTTAATTATTGAGTTCTTCTGTTTCTAGTGTTCAATCAAGGGGAGGAGGGGACGTCTTGGTACATCATCCTGAAGGGCTCAGTTAATGTGGTGATCTATGGGAAGGTCAGACTAGTAATTCTGCACTAATGTTTTACATTCATCAGACCAATTAAGATTTTAATATGTGGTAATGCAGGCCAGCTAATCACACTTCAGCCAATTACAGTTCACATAGAAACTGTGCCAGGAAAATGTGTGCGACCTACAGAGATGTTTTTATATCTGCCCGCACTCTTTTTTCTGGTAATACAGGTGATGAAAAGTATTTTATTTTAGTAAATATCATCTGCATCTGCAAATGTCATGGATTATACTATTTGACCTAAACAATCCTCGCCATGTCATATAAAGGTCAATTATCTGGTATTTCAGAAGAAGCATACAGAGGTTGACACATAGTCGAAAGGGCTGCAGGGTTGTCTCTGTGACAGCACTTTCTGTTTTATAGTTTTCTTCCTCACAAGACAACAAAATAGTTTAGTGCATAGTTACACCCACTGACATAACTTGTTGGGCAAATGTTTTTCACATCGTAATAATACTTTTAAACAGTGTCAAGTTTCCAACTTATTTTCTGTATGAATTGCATTTTAACTAATTAATAATTAACACATTCATGTTTCTGGATAAAGTAAAAAAGCATCACATTGTTGACCCACAGGCTTTTGTCTCCTTGCAGGGTGTCGTATGCACACTTCATGAGGGAGATGATTTTGGAAAGTTAGCTCTGGTGAATGATGCACCTCGGGCAGCATCCATTGTACTCAGAGAGGACAACTGCCACTTCCTAAGAGTGGACAAGGAAGACTTTAACAGGATCCTGAGGGTCAGGGGTCCTTCTTCACAATGCATGCTTAAAAAAATACAAGAAAACAAATGTTTTATAATGTACCCTTACAAAAAATTGTATTGTAACAGTATGATGGTACAGTGATGGTATTAGATGGTAATACCATTCTATTTTGATACATACTACTAATTGATACTAAATAATGGTACTAAATGTTCACCATACTCTTAAATAATAGGTACCAGAATATTTACATGACACTTAAGAGTTTTTTGAAAGAACACCATACATAATTACTATTTTATTATTGTGTAATTGTTTTCTCTGTATCTTTTTCCACGTGTGTATGTGTAATCTCCCGCTTTGTAAAACTGAGGTAAAAGGGAGCTGAGCTCAGGAAAACCAAAGTGTGTGTAAGCAAAAGCTGAGCCAGATAGTGAGGGTGTGGTCTTAGTGTCTGTGGGGAGAACAGAACCAATAATATTATGTAAACAAATGTTTAGAGAGTTCACATTCTTTAAAACTGTGATTGCTGTTTATGCATAAAATGTGTAAAGCTGAAATGCAGAGACAGTATATAAAGAAGACCATTTGTGCAAAAATTAAATATCACAACACCCAATATATCAGCTATAAAATGTTTAACATATCTGTGTTTGTGTTTACTGGACATATATGTTTGTTGTTTTATAATTAATAATTAATATTAAATTAAGTTTTAATGATATAAAATTTATTATTTAATGTTATTTTTAGTTAATTTTATTGCCAAATTGACATTAAACCTTGGAGAGGTAAGTTTTAGAGGTATAGTTATATTATTCTTTTCTTATTAAAGATAATAGCCCTGACTACATTTACAACTTTATTATATTTTTTGAAAGTAAAAATAATAAAGATTTTAGAGGGTCCTTAAATAAAGATAATAGGAGTTGGCAGAACAAGGCAGGGAAATTCTGTAGGTGATAACCCAAGTTAGTATAAGTCTCCATCAACTGGTAGGTATGCTGACAACAATGACAACAATAAATTAAAGAAACATTGAGTGGCAAACACAATGAATGACTTCAACAGCTTGATGTGCTGTGAACAGTGAGTTCAGATCTGCTAAGGTCAAATATCTCATGTCCCAAACACTATCACAACAGCACTAATCCAACATCAGCTGAGCTCAGCATTTCCTTCTGTCTGGATGTGTTTCCTGTGTGTATGTGCCTAACCAGTCATTTTACACTTTAGCAGATCACATACACTTATTTTCAGATTATTTATAATTACAACTAATCATATATTTCATGCAAATATGTTCAGGATGTGGAGGCAAACACTGTCCGTTTGAAGGAACATGAGGAGGATGTGTTAGTTTTGGAGAAAAGTAACAGCAGAAGTTCCAGTTCTTCTCCTCTAAAGTAAATTTCATTTTTTCCGTCAATTTTAATGAACTGTAAATCAATAATTAATAAATACAAAACAAATGTCAAACTGTTCAGCAGTATTCTGCTAACACCTTATTAGCTAATTAAAGTCTACATTACATCATGTTTGGAGGTTTTGATTGGATTTACCTGTTCTTCAGGTATACTGTGATGTCTGGGACCCCAGAGAAGATCCTGGAACACCTTCTGGAGACCATGAAACTTGACTCCCAATTCACAGAATCAGGTAAACACACAGAACTCACGTTCTTCTAAAAAAAGATTGGTTAAAAGATTGACTAAAATTGACAAGAGTCAATTGAAGTCTAATAAAGTCTTTTTAATTGTTACTATTATTATTTCATTTACAAATAATTTAAACTGTCGCAGATTTACATGCTTTGAGTGGGCAAGTCAATCATAAGCAGAAGCAGCAACACATAACATTATAAAGACACAATATATGATGTAAATTGTTCTCTCTCTCTCTCTCTCTCTCTCTTTCTCTAGATCCCGCTTTGGATGACTTTTTGCTTATGCACTGTGTTTTTGTCCCAAACAGTCAGCTGTGTTCACTCCTCATGGCCCAATATCCTTGACAACACTTTCACACACTTCTTTTCATCTGTGCTGACTGATTAAACTTAATTACATTAGTTACATTGTACCTTCTATAAAGGCTTGTTCTCTCCCAAGAAATATCAAATCATGAATCGAATCAATTGATGTTAATGTGTCTATTTACACTGACACAAACATTTGCCTGTTTTTTTGTTATTTATCATCATACAATTTTGCGGCACATCAAATGTCATTTTTTTCTTCATCTTTCCTCATTGAACTATTGTCTGCTATAATTTATTAATGTAGTGATATTATTCATGGCTGCTGCTTGCTTCTGGTTTTTATGTTATATGCGCCACCTGCTGTCAGAGAGTAAATGTGGATTTTCATTCAGCTAGTTTACTGGTCTGAATAGACAATTTGCAAGTGAAACTCGGAAATACATGAAGAAGAACCGTCTTGCTGGGCAGACTATTTTAACAGACGTTGTGCATTTACTCAGTTTAGCTTACAGGGGAGTGTCAATGTGCCTTTACAGAAATAGATTACAGAATTTCAGAAATAATACTGTATATTGTTGACAGAGCCTTTCGAGCCACTGGGGTTCCGTTTTGAATTTTAGTCCTTAGCAGTGGTGCACCTATCACGCCCAGGCTTCTCAGGGCAGTGAGCAGGAGAAGATGGATTACACAATCAATAACAAATGCAGAGTGATTCGTCTGGTCTTACAGTGGGCTGCCATCAACACAGACCACCTGCAAGAGGAAGACAGCTCTTTTAACTTTCTCCAGGTCAGCACCTTCACTGACATTTGTGTTGGCTTAATTATCTTATCAAAGCGTGACTGAGTGTTAAATCAGAGTTTTGGTCTTACGTGGAAGTGTCCATTCTGCTGTTTGTTGCAGGAGTTTTATGAGGCTGTGTATGAAGATTCTAGACTTATTCCATCTCTGAAAGACCAGATGCCTAAACTAGAGAAGATCATCAAGCGAAAGTGAGACCAGAGTCTTTCAAATGTTGTCAGATAACAAAGATCAGTCCTTTACTTATTTTAATCTTCTTTAATTAATATGTATTGCAGTTCAGATGATGACAAGCCCTTGCAGAAAAAGGTGAACATCAAACACAAATCTTACAGTTTTGTTAATTGTTGTTTCAGTACTGAATCATTGCCATGTAATAATTCTCTTTCATTATAGCACAAAGTTCTGCTGCGTCAGTTCAGCACAGGGAGTGACAGACTGCAGAAGCGACAGCCAATTAGGAGCACCGATGAGAGTAAGTCATCAATCAGGGTGCACCAATATTTGCTGCCCAATTTAATTTGGAACATTGTTAATTGGTTTTGAAGTCTGGACAATAATCGAGCAGAACATTATATCCAGAGATAAATTATGGCCCTGCAAGACTCAAGGACTGTGAGTTTAGACAGGAAAAGTCACAGAGAGCAAGAGTCGCAGAGAGAATTAGTCACAGAGAGTGAGAGTCGCAGAAAGGAAGAGTCACAGAGAGCAAGAGTCGCAGAGAGGAAGAGTCACAGAGAGTAAGAGTCGAAGAGAGGATGAATCACAGAGCGTGAGAGTCGCAGAGGGATTGAGTCAAGGAGTGAGAGTCACAGAGAGAATTAGTCACAGAGAGCAAGAGTTGCAGAGCGGATGAGTCACAGAAAGCAACAGTCGCAGAGAGGATGAGTCACAGAGAGTAAGAGTCACAGAGAGGATGAGTCACAGAGAACGAGAGTCACAGAGAGGATGAGTCACAGAGAGCCAGAGTCGCAGAAAAGATGAATCACAGAGAGTGAGAGTTGCAGAGAGAATTAGTCACAGAGAGCGAGAGTTGCAGAGAGGATGAGTCACAGAGAGTGAGAGTCATAGGGAGGATTAGTCACAGAGAGCAAGAGTCGAAGAGAGAATTAGTCACAGAGAACGAGAGTCACAGAGAGGATGAGTCACAGAGAGCCAGAGTCGCAGAGAAGATGAATCACAGAGAGTGAGAGTTGCAGAGAGGATGAGTCACAGAGAGTAAGAGTCGCAGGGAGGATGAGTCACAGAGAATGAGAGTCGCAAAGAGGATAAGTCACAGAGAGCTACAGTCGAAAAGAGGATGAGTCACAGAGAGCGAGAGTTATAGAGAGGAGGTGTCACAGAGAGTGAGAGTTGCAGAGAGGATGAGTCACAGAAAGCTAGAGTCACAGAGAGGATAAGTCACAGAGAGCAAGAGTCGAAGAGAGGATGAGTCACAGAGAACGAGAGTTGCGGAGAGAATGAGTCACAGAGAGTGAGAGTCGCAGAGAGTATGTGTCACAGAGAGTGAGAGTCGCAGAGAGGATGAGTCACAGAGAGTGAGAGTGGCATTGAGGATGAGTCACAGAGAGTGACAATCGCAGAGAGGATTAGTCACTGAGAGCTAGAGTTGCAGAGAGAATGAATCACAGAGAGCAACAGTAGCAGAAAGGATGAATCACAGATAGGATGAGTCACACAGAGGACGGGTTACAGAGAGGATGAGTCGCAGAGAGTGAAGTCGCAGAGAGGATGAGTTGCAGAGAGGATGAGTCACAGAGAGCGAGAGTCACAGAGAGGGAGAGTCAAAGAGAGGATGAGTCACAGAGAGCGAGAGTCGCAAAGAGGAAGAGTCACAGAGAGCAAAAGTTGCGGAGAGGATGAGTCACAGAAAGCTAGAGTCGCAGAGAGGATAAGTCACAGAGAGCGAGAGTCAAAGAGAGGATGAGTCACAGAGAGCGAGAGTTGCAGAGAGGATGAGTCACAGAGAGTATGAGTCACAGAGAGCGAGAGTCTCAGAGAGTATGAGTCACAGAGAGTGAGAGTCGCAGAGAGGATGAGTCACAGAGAGCGAGAGTCACAGAGAAGAAGAGTCACAAAGAGCAAGAGTCGAAGAGAGGATGAGTCACAGAGAGTGAGAGTGGCATTGAGGATGAATCACAGAAAGCAACAGTCGCAGAGAGGATGAGTCACAGAGAGGATGAGTCACAGAGAGCTAGAGTCGCAAAGAAGATGAATCACAGAGAACGAAGGAGTGAGAGTCACAGAGAGAATTAGTCACAGAGAGCGAGAGTCGCAGAGAGGATAAGTCACAGAGAACAAGAGTCACAGAGAGGATGAATCACCGAGAGCTAGAGTCACAGAGAAGATGCATCAAAGAGAGTGAGAGTTGCAGAGAGGATGAATCACAGAGGAAGAGTCGCAGAGAGGATGAGTCACAGAGAGCGAGAGTCTCAGAGAGGAAGAGTCACAGAGAGCAAGAGTCGAAGAGAGAATTAGTCACAGAGAGCAAGAGTTGCAGAGCGGATGAGTCACAGAAAGCAACAGTCGCAGAGAGGATGAGTCACAGAGAGTAAGAGTCACAGAGAGGATGAGTCACAGAGAACGAGAGTCACAGAGAGGATGAGTCACAGAGAGCCAGAGTCGCAGAAAAGATGAATCACAGAGAGTGAGAGTCACAGAGAAGATGAGTCGCCGAGAGGATAAGTCACAGAGAGCGAGAGTCGCATAGAGGATGAGTCACAGAAAGCTAGAGTCACAGAGAGCAAGAGTCGAAGAGAGGATGAGTTGCAGAGAGGATGAGTTGCGAAGAGAATGAGTCACAGAGAGCAAGAGTCACAGAGAGCAAGAGTCGAAGAGAGGATGACTGACAGAGAGTGAGAGTCACAGAGAGGATGAGTCACAGAGAATGAGAGTTATAAAGAGGATGAGTCACAGACAGTAAGAGTCCAAGAGAGGATGATTCACAGAGAGCGAGAGTCGAAGAGAGGATGACTGACAGAGAGTGAGAGTCACAGAGAGTGAGAGTGGCATTGAGGATGAGTCACAGAGAGTAAGAGTTGCAAAGAGGATGAATCACTGAGAATATGGGTCACAGAGAGGATGAGTCACAGAGAGTGAGAGTCGCAGAGAGTGAGAGTCACAGAGAGGATAAGACACAGAGAGCTAAAGTCGCAGAGAAGATGAGTCACAGAAAACTAGAGTCGCAGAGAGGATGAGTCACAGAGAGTGAGAATCGCAGAGAGAATAAATCACAGAGAGTAACAGTCGCAGAGAGCGAGAGTCACAAAGAGGATGAGTCACAGAGAGTAAAGTCGCAGAGAGGATGAGTCACAGAGTGAGAGTTGCAGAGAGGAAAACTCAAAGAAAGCAAAAGTCGCAGAGAGGATGAATCACAGAGAGTGAGAGTCGAAGAGGGGATGAGTCACAGAGAGTGAGAGTCACAGAGAACATAAATCACAGAGAGCAACAGGACGATTCTCATCCTCTCTGCGACTTTTACTCTCTGTGACTTATCCTCTCTGTGACTCTTGTTCTGTGACTCATCCTCTCTGTGATTCATCCTCTCTGCAACTCTCACTCTATGTGACTCATCCTCTCTGGGATTCTCACTCTTTGTGACTCATCCTCTTTGCGACTCTCACTTTCTGTGATTCATCATCTCTGCGACTTTTGCTCTCTGTGACTCTTCCTCTTTGCGACTCTCGCTCTCTGTGACTCAATTCTCTCTGCGACTGTTGCTCTCTGTGATTTATTCTCTCTGCGATTGTCACTCTCTGTGACTCTCACTCTCTGTGATTCATCCTTTCTTCGACTCTTGCAGAGAGCATAAGTCACAGAGAGCTACAGTCGAAGAGAGGATGAGTCACAGAAAGTGAGAGTCACAGAGAGGATGAGTCACAGAGAACGAGAGTTATAAAGAGGATGAGTCACAGAAAGCTAGAGTCACAGAGAGGATAAGTCACAGAGAGCAAGAGTCGAAGAGAGGATGAGTTGCAGAGAGGATGAGTCACATAGAGCGAGAGTTGCGGAGAGAATGAGTCACAGAGAGCGAGAGTCTCAGAGAGTGAGAGTCGCAGAGAGGATGATTCACAGAGAGCGAGAGTTGCAGAGAGGAAGAGTCACAGAGAGCAAGAGTTGAAGAGAGGATGACTGACAGAGAGTGAGAGTCACAGAGAGGATGATTCACAGAGAGCGAGAGTTGCAGAAAGGAAGAGTCACAGAGAGCAAGAGTTGAAGAGAGGATGACTGACAGAGAGTGAGAGTCACAGAGAGGGTGAGTCACAGAGAGTGAGAGTGGCATTGAGGATGAGTCACAGAGAGTGAGAGTCGCAGAGAGTTAGAGTCACAGAGAGGATAAGTCACAGAGAGGATGGGTCACAGAAAGGATGAGTCACAGAGAGTGAGAGTCGCAGAGAGCTAGAGTCACAGAGAGGATAAGACACAGAGAGCTAGAGTCGCAGAGAATATGAGTCACAGAAAACTAGAGTCGCAGAGAGGATGACTCACAGAGAGTGAGAATCGCAGAGAGAATAAATCACAGAGAGTAACAGTCGCAGAGAGCAAGAGTCGCAAAGAGGATGAGTCACAGAGAGTGAGAGTCACAAAGAGGAAGAGTCACAGAGAGCAAAAGTCGCAGAGATGATGAATCACAGAGAGTGAGAGTTGCAAAGAGGATGAGTCACAAAGAGTGAGAATCCCAGAGAGGATGAGTCACAGAGAGTGAGAGTCACAGAGAGGATAAGTCACAGAGAGTTAAAGTCGCAGAGAGGATGAGTCACAGAGAGCAAGAATTGCAGAGAGGATGAGTCACAGAGAGCGAGAGTCACAGAGAGTGAGAGTCTCAGAGAGGATGAGTCACAGAGAGTGAGAGTCGCAGAGAGGATGAATCACAGAGAGGAAGATTCACAGAGAGCAAGAGTCACAGAGAGGATGAATCACAGAGAGTGAGAGTCGCAGAGAGAATGAGTCACAGAGAGCGAGAGTTGCAGAGAAAGATGAGTCACAGAGAGCAAGAGTCGCAGAGAGGATGAGTCACAGAGCAAGAGTCGCAGAGAGGATGAGTCACAGATAGCGAGAGTCGCAGAGAGCATAAGTCACAGAGAGCAACAGTCACAAAGAGAAAGAATCACAGACAGAAAGTGTAACGAAGAGGAAGGGTCACAGAGTCAAAGAGACACAGAGAAGAAGAAGAGTCACATGGAGAAGAATTAACAGGAAGGAAGAGTCACAGGGAGAGTGAATAACTAAGTGGAAGAGTAATTATAATTTATTACCATTTAATTTGTGGAATGTGTAATAGTAATAATAACAATGTTATTATATATTAGTAATAACATTAATAATGATAGTGATAATACTGTAATGACAGTATTTTAATAAGTTATTAATATTTTTAAATACTTTATTAAAATCATTTTGTTCTTTATCATTTTTTATATAGAAACATAATAATTATATATATAATTTTATACATATTTTTTTATAAAGTTTTTGTTGCTCTAGTCCTCTTCAAAGTGTACTGCAGTGATCATACCTACACCACAATAAGAGCGCCTGTTGCTGCGTCTGTCAGAGAGGTCATCACCGCTGTTACTGATAAGCTGGGGTCAGGCGAGGAACTCCTGCTCATCCACCTTAGCTCAGCTGGAGGTGACAACACACACATGAATGCCATGATTGGATGAACATTTTATTGTCCTGTGCTTTCCACAGAAGATATATATTTATATAATTATATTTAGACTACTTTATCAGGATGTGAAGAGACTTTTAACCAGCATAAAATTTGTTTCTGGAAAAAATCACTTACCCTGCCTTTAATGTGTTAATACATCTAATGAACAGTGACCTGGTTACATAACGTCTTGGTTACATAAGTAACTTCGGTTCTCTCAGGAAGGGAAGGGTTTGAGGCTATGGGAAATGCCTTTGGTGTGACCGGTTTCTAAATCTCATGTCTAATCACATCAATATAATTGGTCCACGGCAGTGCTTGATGCACATCAGGTGCACCTGTAAGTATATTAGGGCACCTATAGAGCGTGTCATTTCTTTGTCTGACAGATGCAGTGTGTCATTCCCTTACTCATGTATGTAATCAAGAAATGTTCCTTTTATGGGGAACTCAGCGCTGCATCTGGTTTAACTCTATGGGGAACGCAATACACACTGTGCCATGCTGAGGGGTGCAGCTGCCACATGGGCTGTGTTGAAGCACAATCATCATAGGCATAACACAATAACAACCTACTCACACACTACCAGTGACAAAAATACCTCTCTTGGGCCATTGCCCAAGTGCAAGGCCTTGCAGGGCTCCCGTGAATTCATGAGGATCTAGAAAACTCCAGTTAAACATCAAGACACCAATCAAGACACCAATTTGCAAGGCAGGGCTCTGAACCGGTTCAAGGAACGAAAATGAAAAACGAAAACAAATGACATTGAACAGGAACAAAAACAAAAATGAAAACAAAATCAATTTTAATCATTCTGAACAGAAACGGCAAACAGAAATTCCAAATTAACCGGTTAATAACGGTATTTTTATCGTTCTCTTTATTATATCAATTTGGCAGACCAAAAACATGAATTCAAATTGTGTGCGCAAATGCGACGGTGACGCATACAACGTGAAATGCCTGCGAAGCAGACGTCATAAGCATAAGCAGAGCCCTTTCTGATGCGACGAGCTTAAGGTTACCAAGCACCTGGCTGTTTTATGTGCAAAGGTATGTTTAGGTTTAAGTTATTGTAGCCTAATTAAACTTGTAGTTAAAATTACAAAAAATAATTACTGATTGTCTATTGTTTTTAGATGGGTCGCCATAAAGAAAATCCCTTTCGTCATTTTTTTTCATATGACAAATCGTCTACAATGCATTACGTTTTCTTTTACTTTTATGCAATTAAATGTAAAATCATAACTATCTGGAGTTCTGTTTTGTTTGAGTGAAAATAGCCTATAATAGGCTATTATGCATATTAGGTAAGGAATAAGTCAACAGGTTTTTATCGCAGATTAAGCCGTGTGGTCAGGATGTTAAGCAGATGGTCTTGAAGGGGCTTATTTTGCTATAGTATTATCAAACAAGAAAATTGTTTATAAAAAATTATTAGCGCATTTGTAACGAGTATCCAGGTGAACTCGTTTACTTTCGGTTTTAAAGACAAGAAGTTCAAATGACACGAACACGTGTTAATAAACGTAAAATAACGTTTATTAACCGGTATTTTTTTCTAGAAAACCGTTTTCGGAACGTATTTTATTGATGAGGAACGCAAGAACAGAAACGTTATAATATTGATTCTGCTCGGAGTGAACAAATGGATTTTTTTTTCGTTTTTAAGCCCTGGTTCAAGGTGAGTATAAACCAAAAATATGGCCTCTCCTGGTCTGCGTGGACCTGGGACAGCCTGTACTAGAAGTGTCCTAGGTGGGGCTTGAACCCAGATTTCCCAGAGTTCTAATAGCAAGCATCACAGCTCTCACTCGGAGTGAGACTAAGGCTCAACCCAATAAACCGACAAGCTTCGACTCCTCAGCACAGGTTGTAATAAAGACGCTGTAGCACGAGGATCCATTTGCAGTATTTTAATAGCGTTAACAACAGACACAGGTATGCAAAACACCAGCAAACAGGTACAAAAGGGCAAGGCGATAATCCAGGCAGGGGTTGAGGCAGGCGGCAAACAATCACAAACGTTACACAGGCAAAGTCCAGGGCAGGCGGCAAACAATCCAAAACGTATTCCAAAGCGGGGTCAAAGGCAGGCAGCAAACAATCAGTAAATCCAATAAACAATCCAAATGAAACCGGGTGAGCAAACAGGGAAAGAATGCTTTGAAATGTACGCATTAAGGCAATACAAGACATCGTGAAGAGTACAGAAATCTGGGTGTTTAAATAGGCCGCTGACGAGGGTTACGTGCCAAACAGGAAGTAGTGTGAGGGCTCATGGGAAGTGGAGTCCGGAAGTCAGCCAATATTCAGGCGACGGTTCCCTCTGGATGGGCCAGGCAGGGAGGTATCAGACATAAACCCTAACCTATATGGAATATATTTCTGAAAAGCTTAAGATCACAACTGTACAGAAGTGCAGAAAAGCTAAGAGGGTGAAACTGGTGAATTGAGAAGAAACTTCCTTTCCTTCTCCCTGATATTGGCCAGACTTATCCACAGATGCCTCTCTGTAGCCCCCATTGGCACCATGGAATAACCTATGGCAGCAGCTGTTTGCTTGGTGGCCCTGAGAGCTAAATCTGTGGAGCGGCACAGTTCAGCCATTATGGCCCAAAGCCCCTCCCCCAATCTAAGTCCTTAAAATGATCATCTTGCTATGCCAGCTACACTGTCATGGTTGCAGGCACAACAAGATGATCATCTAAAGGACCTAGATCATATGATCTAGATCCCTAGATCGCATATGCCTTACCATTAAGCTGCAGTGTGACCTGGAGTGGCCTCTTATCAATGGGAGGCATCATAACAGGAAGTATCTTAACTCACAGAAGGTTGTTGGCCAAGAGCAGCTGGGAATCGCTTGTGGAGCTGGCCAAGAGCGATTGCAGACTTCTTGCACTGCCAGGGAAGATCTAACCTCTTTGTAGCGTGATACATGACCTTCAAAAGCTACTCATATGTGGGGCAGGGAGGCTGTGTAGGCTTACCCATACTCTCAGGCTTCTCAGCCACATTCTGCCAGCAATAGGAGGTTGTCAGAAGAGATCAGAAGAGGGGGATGACTCTCACAAAGAGCATCATTTTGAAGACATCACATGTTCGTGAGAGTCTTATGTTCTCCTGATCGTACACCCACTTTTAAGCTTTTGTATTTGTTATTGGAACACTGCATTGACCAGTCACCATCCAGTACTAAAAACTGTTAGTATGAAACATTTTTCACACACTGCACACTTTATATTTAGATAGGTAAACAGTACTGTAAGTTTTATACTTTTTTACGCTGAATAATGATTGTTTGTGTTTCTTAGATAAAGAGATTCTAAAGGCATCTGATGTGTCTGTCTTTTCCTCCCTGAGTATTAACGGGCGTCTGTTTGTCTGCCTGAGAGACCAGATTGACTCTCTGGTTAGTGATAGACTAAACACACATCAGCTGTGAACATGCTCAAACACACACAGACTCTTCAAGTGTTTGTGTTGTAGACTCCACTGCCTGAGCAGGAAGGTCCATCTGCAGGCTCCATGTCCACATTTGAGTTGATGAGTTCTAAAGATCTGGCTCATCAGATGACACTGTACGACTGGGAGCTCTTTAATTGTGTACATGAGGTACATTCACACAGTTATGCTTTTGTTTTTTACATTTTACTCATTTATTTACTTTTTAACTGTCTCTGATCTCCAAAAATGCAGTGCTCTTAGCTGGACCTGAGAATGATCAAATAATGATGGTTAAAATAAATATAGTGGTATATTAGCAATTTTATTTTACATTAATACCATATAAAGTTTGCAATTTCTAAAACCCTGTTACCAAAACTCAATTTAAAGAGATAGTTTAAATTGTCAAAAATAATTTTAAATTACCAAAATCATCATGTCATTACAAACCTGTATGGCTTTTTCTTTTATGCAACACAAAAGAAGATATTTTGAGAAATGTCACAGGGTTTGTGTCTATTCAAGGGCTCCATTGTTGTTTGCTTACCCACATACAGTGCCTTGCAAAAGTATTCATACCCCTTGAACTTTTTCACATTTTGTCACCTTACAGCCACAAACTTAAATGTATTTTATTGAGAATTTATGTGAAAGACCAACACAAAGTAGCACATAATTGTGAAGTGGAACGAAAATGAGCAAATAAAAATTTGAAAAGTATGACGTGCGTTTGTATTCAGCCCCCTGTACTCTGATACCCCTAAATAAAATCCAGTGCAATCAATTGCCTTCGGAAGTCACCTAATTAGTTAATAGAGTCCACCTGTGTGTAATTTAGTTTGTTATAGAACACTAGTCAACAAACAGCATCATGAAGCCCAAGAAACTCACCAGACAGGTCAGGGATAAAGTTGTGGAGAAGTTTAAAGCAGGGTTAGGGAGAGATAAAAAATATCACTCTCAACACACCATCCCACATCAACACATTTTCTTCAGCAGGGACAGGGAAGCTGGTCAGAGTTAATGGGAAGATAGATGGAGCTAAATACAGGGCAATCCTGGAAGAAAACTGGTTGGAGGCTGCAAAAGACTCGAGACAGAGAAGGAGATTCACTTTCTGGCAAGACAATGACCCTAAACATACAGCCAGAGCTACAATGGAATTATTTGGATCAAAGAATATTTATGTGTTAGAATGGCCCAGTCAAAGTCCAGACCTAAATCTCATTGAGCATCTGTGGCAAGACTTGAAAATTGCTGTTCACAGACGCTCCCCATCCAGTCTGGCTAAGCTTGAGCTTTTTTGCAAAGAAGAATGGGCAAAAAATTCAGGGGGGCTGAATACAAGTGTACACCACACTTTTCAGATTTTTATTTGCTTAAAATTCTGAAAACCATGTATCATTTTCGTTCCACTTCACAATTATGTGCTACTTTGTGTTGGTCTATCACATAAAATCTCAATAAAATACAAGTTTGTGGTTGTAATGTGACAATGTGGAAAAGTTCAAGGGGTATGAATACTTTTGTAAGCCACTGTACTTCAAAATATCTTCTTTTGTGTTCATTAGAAGCAAAAAAGTTATACAGGTTTGAAATGACATGAGGGTGAGTAAAAAATTTTCATTTTTGGGTGAACTATTCCCAGCCAAAAACCCTGCATTTTATTATTATTATTATTATTATTAATAGTAATGGGAAAGCATGGAAAGTGGACAGAAGCTTTACATCAATGCCTTATTTCTTTTTCAGCATGAACTGATCTATCACACATTTGGGCGACATCATTTTAAGAAAACCACGGCTAATCTGGACCTGTTCCTAAAGAGGTTCAATGAAGTCCAGCTGTGGGTGGTCACAGAGGTCTGTCTGTGTCCCACACTCAGCAAACGTGTCCAACTCCTTAAGAAGTTTATCAAGATAGCAGCGCAGTGAGTCTCCATGCCTTCAGCTATGAAACCCCTGGATGTGTTTGTCTGGGAGCTTTGTTGTATTGTTTAGAAGTGTTACATTAATATAATAAATCTAGATTCTTTTGTCAGGTGTAGATGTGTGTTGCAGTGGAGATTGTGTGGTATTAAGGTTATAGTTCAGCAAATAAAGTAATATTCAGTCATTATTTGCTCACCATCAATGTCGTTCTAAACTCATATGATTGTTATTGTCCTGTGTAACACAAAAGAAATTTAGCAGAATGTTCACGCTTCTTTTTACATACAGTGAAACATAAGACCATTAGCATCTTCGTAAAAAAACAAAATAACACCAAACAAAACTTTAACAGCAGTCCAAAAATTTTTCCCTCAACCAAAGCTCGTCTGAACACTGTCATGTTTGACATTAATGACACCAACTTTATAGACAGGTTTATAATGATATTTTAATTTACCGATTTACTTACTAATTTACTTGAATTTACAGTTATTGATTCACTCATATTTTTCTTGTCCTGTTTGGAGCTGGACAACATTACATTTGATTGTATAAGAAAAAGCTGGTGCACATTCCAGAATATCACATCGGTTTGGACAGACCTGTGGGTGAATAAATAGTTCACCTAAAATTTCTGTCATTGTATAAGTCATTGCAGTACACAACTCCAGTGTACTCTCTAGTGTGTCAAGCAGTCTGTGGTTATCTGAGCAGTGTGTGTTTTCTCTTTTAAAGCTGTAAGGAGTTTAAGAATTTAAACTCATTCTTTGCTATTATCATGGGCCTGGGAAACCCAGCCGTCTGTCGGCTTAATCAGACATGGGAGGTAAGAGCTCCTTGAATGCGCTGTTTGTTATATAGACACATAGACATAAATGCATAACAATTGACAAACACGCATCATAAGAAACCAATAGTTCCTAACAATAATACGATTTTAAAAAATAAGAATAAAAAGTTTCATGTTGATTCAGCTATCTCAAGAGTGTTTCAAGAGTTTGTTCTTTCACAGAAACTGCCTAGCAAGTTTAAAAGGTTTTATGGAGAGTTTGAAAATCTGATGGTAAGTTATGACAATTTGTCAATGTTGAAATATTTTCTACAACTATAAGTCAATTCCTGTTTGTGAGCCCCAACCAGCCTACATGATGACCCTGACCAATGACATGAGTTTGGAGGGGGATGGAAAATTTTAAAAAATTTGAAAAATTTTGTTTGGCACTACTGACACTTCACAACAGATACCAAGAACCTGTTGACCTAACATAATTAATTAAAATAGGTTATTTACTTCAAGAGTTAGTAACCACACGAGTGTGTTCTGTCTCATTATAGGATCCTTCCAGAAATCACAGAGTGTACCGACTTACAATTGCCAAGTCAGAACCTCCCATCATCCCCTTCATGCCTTTACTTATGAAAGGTGAGCTTAACAATACACTGCTAAACACACAATACAGGTCTGATCAGATCTGCCTGTACATTTCAAAAGTAAAGAATATAAATGAAATATACATTTATTTGAAAAATAAAAAATATAATTTATTTGTTTGTCCAAACATTTGACTGGTGGTATATAATAAAACTATCCATGTTAACAAAACTGTCAAAACTTTGCAAAACATTAAAACTATACATGCCACAAAGAGAGCACCAAACAACATGTATAATTTTAGCATAACAATAAAGATGTAGGTTGCGTCAAAGAATGTTGTCAGTGCTTAAATGTGCATATTTATACTTTCAGATATGACATTCACTCATGAGGGTAACAAAACATTCACTGACAGATTGGTCAACTTTGAGAAAATGGTGAGTACCCTGGAAATCCATATGACCATCTCTGTTTTAAATTAGCCTTGTAAAAATGTTTTTTCTTTGTATTTTCCAGAGAATGATTGCGAACACTGTTAGAATCGTGAGATACTGCAGAAGCCAGCCTTTTAGTAAGTAATTGACAAACAAACCTAAATTTGTAAACAGTGTTTACCTTTGCATAACTGCTCCAATGCTGGGGTGTTGTGGATGATTGCGAGAGTCTTGTTGTATAGTTGATAAGGGTGTTCTGAGTGGTTTTAGCATGTGGATATACAGTTCCAAGGTTGTTTTGACTGGTTGCTAGGGTATTACTAGGGTTACTTACGTACTAACTTTAAAGTTATTTTTTATAATATACTTTGATGCAGCACCTCTTGTCACCCTCAGCCTGAAACGCTCTGCTCTGATTGGACATCTGGTCCATTCTGCTTTACAGTATCTCATTTCTTTATAAAACCCCTCTTCCAAAACATTTGGTCTGTTCTGATTGGTTAGCTGGCCAACTCTGTGATTGGTCAAACTGAAACAGCGCCGAAACAGAGGGCAGGTCAAACCAGGCACCATTATGCAAATGTGTAACATGGTAATGTAGCCAAGTCAAAAATAATGGCGGGACTACAAATAAAGTGCTTCAGGCAGTTCAAGAATTTTTTTTCTGTTACAGAGAATAACCTTTAGTGTGGACTTTCTGCTGTGTAATTTTACAGATCATTTACACAAACAGCTATATTACTATACTAAAGGGAAGGTTTAATACAAAATGCATAATAGGATGAATATAGTGCGCATGATTAGCTCTTCTATAATGAATATAGAAGAGCTAATCATGTTTCGAATGTAATTTTTTAATACACATCTCTCTCGTGTCATAACAGATCAAGAAGCATCTCAGGTGACTGGTAAAAACCATCAGGATGTGCGGAGCTACGTGCGTCACATAAATGTGATTGACAATCAGCGCAGCCTCTCACAGCTTTCCCACCGACTTGAGCCCCGCCGGACCTGAGCTGCATTCACCTTAGTATATAACTACAGTATCAGTGTTGCTTTACCTCTGCCAGTGAATAGGCTGTATTAGAACAAGACATCCAGAATCCTTCCTCGTCTGCAACATATGAACTGTAAAATGAAACATCAGCAAAGATCTTGCCCCTTATTTCCTTATTTTATTTAATAGTCATTTGTCCGCTTCAGGTTGTTTCACAGTTTACAATCATGAGCTGATTTAAAGTACAGTTTCTTTACATCTGAAAACTTTTCATTTTTAAATTAATTTTTTTATATTAGTTTGTGGGTTTGTTTTGAAATGAATGTACATTTGGTAAAACTAAAGGTATTTATATTACCATAAACATGAAGTAAATTAACAAACAAAGCACATTTCAGGAGCCTCTTAGTGGCTTGTCTGCAAACTTTATACATCTGTGTGTTGTGTAAATAAAACTGTTATAAGATGCATATTTACAGAGTCAAACTTTTTTATTTATTAAAACTATACAACCACAAAGATACGTTTTGGTGAATAGGTTTGGCATATTGTATTATTAAGTATTACAGTATTATTTATATTATATTTATATACAGAGGAATAAGAGATCTACAGTGCCCCGTACATTCAGACATGAAGTTGTAATAGCCTGAAAGCTATTCGGCGTGTGTCCGCCAGGCGTCGCTGTTCCTCTGTTTGTGTTTGGCAGCTGTAATCAGGAAGTTGTAGAGTAACACGTGAATTCACCGCGCTGGAAAGATTTTACATTCAGTCACACTCGCAGCTCAAGATCTTTACGAGTGCTGTTCATTTCTCCCAGCAAATCTCACACAAGAGCAGAGAGCGGGTACGTATGCATCTGTTACATTATAATAATAGTGTTACTGTACCGCTGAGATGACAGTGTAATGTGTGAGATCGATCTGCTAGGATTAGTCTGGACCTGTCGATATGTCCGCTCAAACATTACAGACGGGAAGGTTAGGATGAAAACTCCGGAAACAAATGTTGAATGTATAATGGCTTCAAATAGCGCACTGTGCGTGTGATGGTAATAAATGTTAGCGATTACATACCTACTTAACATATTTTACGTGTTACGTTATGCTTTATACCTTATTTAAAAATAAATATACATAATCACAAGACCATGATCGTACAATGGTATTTTTGTTAGCAATAGCTACTGAAACGCAAAACATCGAATATCTTCACTTTACCGTCAGTCAGTAAGAAGTGCATCTTTGATGAGCTTACTGGCCTAATCATGTGTACGTACAGTAGTCACTGTATAATAGTAAAAGCTTTAAAATGCATATCTAGAAATGGGACAGGACAACAAGGGACAGAAACCATGTGACGTCACCTCTCATCCCTTAATTGATGTTCTTCTATGACGTCACTGTAATGAGACTGTAAATGGCTTTCATCAAAGGGTTGAGTTTCTGCTGTTGTCCACTGCATGCTGGATTGTGTAGGGCAGAGGTATAGATACTTGACTCTCAGATCAATGAGAAAGATTCAAATTATTCAGCTGGGTTTACTTTCTGTTGCAGTGCAAAGGCCATGTGCTGCAGGAATACTGTTGTGTGATCCTATTGGTTAAAAGTTGAATGAGGAAATTAATTCATTACAAATGCAGAGGGCACATTAGATAATGGAGTGACCACCAAAATAGTTTGAAAATTTAATACAAAAACATGAATATCTTATATAACAAAATATATAATTCGTTTTTTATTTTTATGAAAATGTTTTGTTTTTGTTGACATGATAAAACTTAGATTTACAGGAAAAAACATCACAGTGCAAGGCAAAATTCAAGCGTTAGGGTTGTGTTGATAGGTGATTATATCGGAGGTCGACAACAGTCAAAGATATTTTCGATATTTATGCCTTTGATGATCAAGACTATGTTTGGCTTGTTTGCCTATTAAAGTTTTAAATTAGTTTTAGGCTATTATTATCATTTAAATAATATTACAATTCATTTGCCCCACCACAGTGTCACATTGGCATCACTGCATATAGCCTCATTAAGCCGGTCACACAATGGCCGAAAAGTGCTGCATCGCACCTAGGACAATTCACAGGTATGGCACACTGGACACTGACATTCTATACATGCAAGCTTAAGTTCGTGGACCATTCCTGCAGATCAGCTTGAATTTGTTTGGAAGTTAATCTGGGTTCTTTATTTACAATTCGAACAGTCCTTCGTTGTAATTTTTTTATTAGTTTTGAATGGACTCTTCCATCCACGTCCAGGGAGGTTAGCTACAGTGCCATGGGCTATAAACCTCTTGATGATATTGCGCACAATGGGCACAGGAACATTAAACTCTCTGGGGATGGACTTGTAGCCTTGAGATTGTCCATGTTGTCCCACAATTTTTTCTCTCAAATCCACAGACAACTGTTTACTGTTGCAGTTACAGTTACAGTTTCTCCATGTTCAGTGTGACACACAACACAAAGGTTGAGTCAACTTTTCTCCATTTTAACTGGTTGCAAGTGTGATTACTATATTGTCTACACCTGTTACTTGCCCCAGGTGTGTCTAAATGCAAATTACAGGATTTTTTACAATTACAATTACTTTTGTATAATTACAAAAGTAATTATTTCTTACAATTTTGACAAGGTGCCAATAATTTTGTCCAGGGCATTTTTGGGTTCTGTGTGAAGTTGTATCAGATTGTATCAGATATCACTTTTCTTCTCTGTTTTGTGTTGTTCCAGTGCAAACAAAACAATAAGCATGTGAATACCAAAGCATTTGCAACTGGAACAATTTTCTGAGAGAAGTGTTGTATTTTCTGACAGAATTGCAGGGGTGCCGATACTTTTGGCCATGACTGTATATAAATATATATATATATTTAAAAAGTGACATTTAACTATGATTAATACATTTATTAGAAGTATTTTTCATTGTAAATTCATGTGTTAATGTTAACAAATATCTATTACCATTATCTTAAGCACTTCATTGGTTTTTGAATGTATGACAATCTAAAAGCCTTTAAAACAAGTGCACAAGTACCTCATTGTCATGTTCTAGACTTGTGATATGTTTATTATTAAATTAAAGAAAAAAAACCTACAATTTTGAAATTCCAGTATCGTGTCTAGTGTAACACTAGTCAGCACCTACTGCATGACAGTCCACATGAGCTATTGAAAACTACATCATCAGTTACTTACAGAGCCACTGATCATTCACATCTTTATGTGATGAGTGTGTTGCTGATCATTTACATCTATATGTTAAGAGTGTTTTGCTGATCATTCACATCTATATGTGAAGAGTGTTTTGCTGATCATTCACATCTTCATGTGATGAGTGTGTTGCTGACCATTCACATCTATATGTGAAGAGTGTTTTGCTGATCGTTTACATCCATATGTAAAGAGTGTTTTGCTGACCATTCACATCTTTATGTGAAGAGTCTGTTGCTGATCATTCACATCTTTATGTGAAGAGTCTGTTGCTGATCATGCACATCTTTATGTGATGGGTGCGTTACTGATCATTCACATCTATATGTGAAGAGTGTGTTGCTTTTCACACAAGGATTTGATCTCCAACATTAAAGAAACATGTGTGTGTGTGTCTGTGTGTGTATTAGTCCTTGTATTCCTTGGAAATTGTATTTTAAGATCAGTTTTGTTAAGTACAGATCTTGTACATAAAACATCTGAAATATAGCAGTCTGTTTGCATGTAATTGCGTGAAGTGTATTGTCACATTGACCAAATTATGTATGCAAGCATGAATTTACCATGAATTTGCTTCTTTGTACCACACCATTACACCCTTACGTGAGCATCAAAGAGCTTTGTAGAAAGATGTATGAGCAGGGCCGGTTCTAGACAGGCACATATGGGGGGGCAGTCAGAAATGTGAAGGGGACATCATGTGTACACATCATGTTCGAGCACTGTTTTTTTCCCTGTGCTTATAGTAACAATATTTTCCTTGCTGAATTGTGTTGTTAGCTGTGTCCAAAGCCTGGAGAAGTGGATTGCACTTTGTCAGGCCTCTACCTTCAGACCTGTCTTGGGTGTCCCACTTGAAGACTAAGCTCCTGCTGGTATAGCTCTTAAGGTCGCTGAGGCACGCAAACCCCCTGACCACAATAAGGTGGCAATCCCTCAGGGGGGAAACTGAAAAATAAAAATTAAATAAATAAAACAAAATAAAATATCCTTAATCCAGATTTTATCAGATCAACGACATAACATTTATCTTAGCTGGGTGGTCTAATTCTCAAAAACGTTTAACCTAATGTAAGACTTAACACACTATAACTAGAATATTTACAAAACTGAAAAGTTGTCTTATGAATAATAAAAAAACTAAGTAAAAGCAGATGGGCTATAGAACAGGTCATATTGTTTTTTTATATTTTTTATTTTTTAAATTTTTTTGTTATTTTTTTTATAGTAAATGAACAGCTCTCTTCTCTCCAATCCACTCTACAACAACAGTCTCCTATTTCCCTTTGCAAAAACTTTCACAAATTCATCCATGTCCAAGTTATTTGTTATGGACTTCTCATGGGCCAAGATCAGCAGTTTCATTGCTACTACTGTTTGTATAGGTAGGAGCAGCACTACACTTTTTAAAAGCTCTGAAAAATGGATGCATTGCAGAAGTAACTTTCTCTTTGTGAGCTGATGAAAGCTGGAGTGGAAAGTAAGTAAGCTGGCTTTGTAAAAACTGCTGTGATTATTTAAAACAAAGCAGTATAGAACTCCAGTGTGGGGTGGGGCTTTACGTAGGGGTCTGTCAGACAACAGTAATTTGTCTTCAGTCTGTCAAATTCAGCGGACGTGGACTCATCGCTGTGCTTGTTGTAACTGAAAAAACGCTGCAGCTTCTTCAAAATCTTTCCACTCCGTGACCGCGCTGAAATCCGACACAACACTATGTTAGCCTGTGTCTTGACTCATTTGCATACGGACGGTGATTGGATGTTTACCGAGGGCTCAGGGGAGGAGTGTGTGTGTGTGCATGTGTGTGCGTGCGCTGCAGCCTGTGAATGAATACACACAGCGGAGGGACAGAGACATGAGGAAAATCTAATACCGTATTGTGTAGTGTCCCTTTTTCGGTGGATTTTTCTGCTACCTCAGATCTTTTTGTCAACTTGTAATATATTCATTTTGTGAGTATATTAACATGTGCTTTCAAAAGTTTTCAAAATTTTGATTTGAGGGGGCGCTGCCCCCTCTTGCCCCTGCGTAGAGCCGGCCTCGTGTATGAGGTTCATTTCCAGTCGAAATGACCAGATGCTTTTTTGTCTTAAAATCAAAAAAATCTAAATAATAAGGTTACACCTTTATTTAAAAAGTACAGTTGATCAGTGTTAAACTGAGGTAGTCACTGATACAAGGTATCAGTGATCAGACAGTGTTAATATTTACCTCAGAGCCTATTTGCTGCATATTACCTCATGGACAGTTTGGGAGTTATATTCATTAATATACATTGTAATGTGTGGTAACCGAGCTAATAATGCCTGCAGGTTTTTGTGAGAATAATGGATAGAAGATATAATATCATTAGCCTTGTATGAAAGAGTAAGGGTCTATGAGATGTATGTAATATGGTGAAGGAAACCTGTATGTGAGTGTGTATGTGTATTCACTGTGTTAAACGTAATCTCTCACACCAACTACTCTCTCATGAGACCTCATATCTCTGTTCTCCTCTCATCTTTACCTCTTTTGCTTTTTTTTAGAAGAGAAGAACGTTCCTAAAAGGGCCATTATGCCATGGCGACTCTGGGCACCACCTTTGTGCAAATCAAATTCGATGACATTCTCTTCTATGAGAACTGTGGCGACGGGAGCTTTAGCAGTGTGTATCGCGCCCGCTGGCTCTCACAGGGCAAAGAGGTGGCGGTGAAAAAACTGCTGAAGATTGAGAAAGAGGTGGGAGTCAGAATCGCCTGCGCTTTTCATCCGCACGCTTTAATTGTCAGTGTGATAATCATTTTAATTGCCTCTCTGTGTGTCGACTGCAGCCCGCTCGGCACGATTACACCCCTCAGCTCCCTATCACAGCCTCTTTTGTGCACGGAAATTCATAGACTGTGTCTTTAAGAGAAAATTGTCTCATAATTAAGTCATATTAGTTTCTGCTGAGTATAGTGTTTGTCTTTGGGGTGAAGTGTATTTACTTTTAAGTGCTAGATTCATTGTTGTCTCTGTTCTTCACATAATGATTTTAGAGCATAATGGTTTTGGTAGCATTTGGGCATGTACCATTTAAGTTTATGTCATGTTGGAAGATTACTTTAAAACATTATCTCTTGATGGTGGAATGATGAACCGCTGAAAATCCTGTACAATCTCGCAAAAGTACTTTCAACTTTCAAAGTTTTTAGGTACGTTTATTTAAGTCTGCATGAAAATTATACTGTATGTATGGTGGGGACACAAAGGGTTGAGACCACATTTATTCATTTTTAAACCTGAAATTTGAAACTTTTAAAAGGTCACTAATCAAATGTAAGTAAATGTGTGACTTTTGACCATGTTAAAGGGCCTGTTACACAAAAGATCACGTTTTCCTGCTTTCGTTGAAGCACACAGGATACTCAGGCAGAGATTTTGAGTGTTCTCAGTCATAGAAACATAATCCAGTTTTATGGAGCCATTCTGGAAGCGGCCAACTATGGCATTGTTACATGTCAGTATTAAACACAACTGTCTCAACACTTCTAATCATCTGTTAATAGTCACCAGTTATCTGATGTCCAGGTTTTTTTTACTGTTGGTTTAGGGACTGTTAGTAAGGGATAATGTATACTGTTAAAGATTAGCATGATTTAGCTATAATTTCTTGCAATAAAACAGAATTTTACTCTGAACTCAATGCAGGCTAACATTGTCTGTCATTACACAACAAATAAAAAAGATTGTTTTCAGGGCTCGCAAAATCGCTAGCCCGACAGCCCGGGGCCATCCAGTCTGGCTACCAAAATGTATTTGTATCTTATAAGGAGGAAAATATATTCCAATGCTTTCTCATTCTCTCACAGATTTGATCGGGTAATTGTGTTGTATGTAATGTTCGGGCGTCGGGGAGCCATTATCAATATGTGGGGTATTAAAATCGCGTTTGAATGCACACTCGCCTGCAACTTTCACTGTGAACTGTGTATCAGTGACGCTCGTCCTGTCAGTCATTACTGTCCTCACGTGACCAGTGAAATCTCCCACAGCAAGGTTAAACATGTGATAGAGAACGCATGCGCAGTGGAGAGAAAATCGCTAAAAAATAAGATGCGCATGGATTTACCCAGGTATTTCAGTTCTAAAGTGGAGACCGGTGCACAGATGGAGAAAGCTGCAGAAGGAGATGCTATGCCTTTAAGCAGTCTTTAAGCTTTGGTTGTGGTTATATTTGTTTTGTTTACTTTTTTTTATTTATCCCTAGACTTATGTTTATTATTATTATTGACTGTTGTATTTGTTCAATTTAATAAAATAATTTGTATTGATTATATATTTTGGTTTGACCCCTCTTTTATGTTGCGACTTCAAACGAGCGGGTCGTAACATAAAATTGGGGGCTCGTCCGGGATGCCTACATGTATAAGTAAATGCATAGAGATTTTGTGTGTTTACCTGTGTAAATGAGTAGACTTCAGTAGTTAGAGTGTCCTCAGCTGGATTTATAATCCTTCCGTCGAGGCACTGTTTGTTATTTTTGAAGGTTATTCTGAATGGAGGTTTTAAATCTCTGTCGGGGGTACGCTTCGGGCTTTTGGTTTGAAATGCCAATTGTTTTCGAGTTCAGCATTTAAACGCCGCCCCGAGGCCAGTTCACCTTTGAAGAGTAGGTAGGTTTAGTTAGTTTTGTTTGTAGTTACTGGAGTCTCTCATTTTTCATAAGGTGACACTTTGTTGTTTTCCGTATCCGTGTGGTTTGTGATGCCTACCGGATATCAAGATAATTTGACAAATGACTTGTGGTAAGTCTTTATTTATCTTGTAACAGTGAGGTTTTCTATTTGGAGCGTGTTTGTTGTGACGATCCCTGGCGAAGTGTCTGATGGGATTTGTATTTCTTACACTCTAGTTACACATGTGCTCGCGTTGCTGTGTGTTTGTTCTGTTGTCTCTTCTAGTAGGCATGTCGTCGTCCTCGGTAGTCGAGGATTTCTTTGCATTTCTTTCAGAAATATTATTGGAGAGGTGCACGAAGGAAGAGCTTTCGCAGATTGCCAAACAATTTGATGTGGAGGTAACGAGCAGTGATAAGAAGCTCAAGGAAACGCTGATTAAAGTTGTGAAGAGCACACTTTCTGAGCAAGGCGTTCTAGAGGTAAGAGCTCAAGTTATTAATCCTGAGGAGTGTTTATCCTCCCCTCTTTGTGATGATGATCAAAATACAAAGTTTAGCAAGATGTCGTTACAAGAGAAGCAGTTGTGTATTGATGCAGAAAAACTTCGTGCTGAACATGATGTTTTTGCTTTAAAAGAGAAAGAGTTAGAGAATGACTTTGAAATAAAGAAATTACAAATTTGCAGTTAAAGTTACGTAAAATAGAATTACAATTTGAAAAGGAAAGAGTTTCAGCTGCGGAAACTTGAGCTAGAGCTGAAAGTAAAAACCGATCAAACTACTGTTCAAGTGTCATTTGTTAAATCAGTGCTTGCTGCGCCTGTGTTTGATGTTTATAAAAACATTAAGCTTGTGCCACTGTTTTTGGAGAAAGAAGTAGAGAAGTATTTCCAACATTTTGAATGCATTGCAGAGTCCTTAAAATGGCCAAAAGAATTTTGGACTTTATTATTACAACGCGTGTTGGTAGGGAGAGCACAGGAGGCGTATTTTGCGTTGACTACTGAGCAAAGCGCTGATTATGTGATCGTAAAGCCTGCTTTTTTATCTTCATGCTTATGAATTGGCACCGGAGGCATACCGCCAGAAATTTAGGACTCATTCTAAGTCTGAGAAGTGAACTTATCTTGAGTTTGCTAGAGAAAAAAAACAGTTTGATCGTTGGTGTTCCTCTGTAAAAATTACCATCAAGGAACAGCTTAGAGAGCTCATTCTTTTAGAGGAGTTTAAAAGTTGTGTTCCAAATGCTGTTGCTATGTATCTTAATGAACATAAAGTGACTACATTTTCTGATGCTGCTCTTATGGCAGCTGAATTTGTTCTCACTCATTAAGGAACTGCTCATTTAAATGAACTAAGCAGATCGAAGCAGTGTTTCAGTTAAAAATAAAAAGATGGTTGCACGTCAGAATGTTGTGTCCACTTCTGCTGATAATGCTTCATTTACACGTACAAAAGGAGAATTGGTTTGCTTCTATTGTAGGAAGCCAGGACATAAATTCGTGCTATGCTTCCTATTCCTGGTGTTACTTTTATACTTGGCAATGACTTGGCTGGAGGTAATGTTTGGGAGAAGCCGGATGGTGGAGTTCCATCTATAGTTGCACCCGTTGTAGAGCGACCGAGTATAGGGCTGGGCGATAAAACGATAACGATATGTATCGCGATAGACACGTGATCGATATCAATAAAAAATTTGTTCGATAAAACGTTCGATATTCTTTATTCTTCATCAGAAGAAAACAGAGGTTGTGAAGCAAGTTTGGTTGCATTAACAAAGGCACTTGCTCTCTGGTAACCTAGCAATGTAGGGAGTGACACGCTAACAGCCAATCATGTAACAGTATTCTGTTTGGTTGCGCCATACTGCTGGTCTGCTGGATTCCTTTTTATAAGCAGAAAAGTGCCACAGCGAGCGAGGAAATTGTAAATAAAAGAGGAAAAGTCAGCTCGCCAGTATGGCAGTTTTTTGGATATTATAAGTCTGACCATAGTCAGACCAATGTTGTCTCAAAAATATTATGCAAGACCGCCGTCCCCGCCAAGACTGGTAATACCACGAACTTTATGTACCACCTTAGCCGCACTCACCCTTTGGAGCCAGATGCCTTGAGGGGATTATGATCAGAGGAAGGTTCAGTTTAAAATAAAAATGTTTAAATGTAATATATTTTTCTCCTGGTCCTTATTTTAATTGGGTCATAAAAAATATCAATAATTATCGATATCGACCGATATGAAACACTGTTATCGTGATACAGTTTTCAGCCATATCGCCCAGCCCTAATCGAGTAGATCCTCTGACTGTCCTAACTTATTTCCAGCTTGTGCAATAACTCGAGCGATGGCCAAGAGAAATGTGCAAGATGAAATGGATGTTCTTAGTGACACGTTTATTTAATCTATAAACTCTCAATCAGAGCCTGATACTGTGTGCATTGCAGCAGAAGATGAGATTTCTGTGCATAAGTTATCATGTGCTGGTGACCAGATTGACAAGTCTGCTTCCATGTTTGAAAGACCATTCATA
>JAZGTJ010002697.1:0-40402 GCA_036877575.1 Botia almorhae | reverse complement strand
CGAGTTGGCTAAAACAATGACTGAAAAGTTATTTGGCTATCTGGCTAACATTATGTAATAACTTGTAAAGCCTAAGTGACTTAAACAGAAAATGAAAGGCAGAGCAAATTCAATACATTTTCATTTATGATAACAAAGACAAGCTATTCTTTGGACTAACTAATGAATAGTCTAACAAAAAGACTAAAAACATGCATTAAGAAAGTAAACAGGGTAAATCTGACTTCAGGCTGACACTAATTACCTTAATAGGAGCAAATATGATTCATAATACTGATTATTGCTGAAATAATGAATATTTTTGTCACTGTGTTGTGTGGTGATTGTGTAAGATTATACAGTTCTAGTACAGAAGGGGCTTTAAGGATGAGACAGGGATTACTGCCCATTCCCCTACTAATCACCCTTAACACCAAGCACACAGGACCATGAAAGTGTCTTGTTATCAGGTACTGTCACATGGCTAGCTCCGCCCACTTCTTAACTCCACATCTTAAATATGCCCTAAGACATGTTTTGTGTTTTTTTAGGACAATAGTCTTGGAGTTTATATTGATAGCAGGGATGCAGCGTTATGGAAAAGTTTTTCATTAACAAATGTTAAAAACACTTCAATGTATTTGTAAGTATACTTGTTACTCACAATTCATTTATTACCTCATTTATTAGTCTGCTAAAGAGGGGTGGGGGTTCACCATGAAGTGAACTCGCCCTTATAGAATATAACAGAATAGCTAAGCCACTTACATGACTCCATCTCATCTGTTATTTTAAAATATTATTAAAAGTACCATTCTTTTTTTATTAGGTGTCTGAATTGAGTCTGAATTCTCTTGCCGACCATTTGTCTAATATCATACAATCTTTCCTAGCTGTACTGTTTAATTTAGTAAGTAAATCATTTAGAATGATTCATTGAGAAAGCTTGGCAGCCAGACATCTGCTAAAAGCAGCTAACTGAAGTACTCACTATGAAAATTGAAGGAAACTCCCAGGGAGCTTTGGGTAATGACAGTAAGCTAAGGCCTAAGGCAAAGAGCCAATCGTGTGAGGGTGTATCCTGTGTGTGTGTGTGTGTGTGTGTGTGTGTGTGTGCGCACCCAGCAAAACAGAGAAGACTGCCTGAACAGATAACCTAACTGGAGTACTCATTTAGCAGTTGCTATGGTAACCAACACACAAACATACACGTCACATAACACTTTCTATTAAATGTCTTCACTACTGTGGATATGCACACAAGGAGCAGAAATGTTGCACATTTCTGTGAAACCTGTTAGATGTTTTCTACTTATTTTTACTAGAGAATATGTCCATCTGATGCTCACAAACAATTCATGCATTTGTTGATGGTGATATTCTAATCAAGCTATATTCACCAACAAATGTTACACCACACCTCAGAGGGAACCCCCTCTGACTCAAGGTGAAAACAGTGGGCAGAGACTGTACCATCCATAGAGTCCTGGGGAAAAGAGGCCTGACTAAGGCTAGATCACTGTAAGGGATCGTCTGACAATTCAAAACAGAAACCGTAAGTACATACACAAACCTAAGGGAAAATCCACCTTGCAAACATAGAATGCCACCGCATTCAAAACATCATTAAACATCCTTAAACAAGGTCAAGCTTACTTGAGAAGTAAAATGCTGTCATATAAGACAAATAATAATAATATATAATATTATAATATAATTAATATTATATATTAATAATAATAATATATCTATAGAGCGATATATACTGTTTCATTGTTCTTAAATCTGACTTTTTGCCAGATTTCAGCTTAAAACAAGAAATAATTCAAGATATATTCTACATATCTTCATATTCTCATATTTTTTATGTTGTATGTAAATTTATTTAGATGCTGTTAAGATATTAACACTGTGAAAGCATAACAAAAAACTATTTATCGCAAATTAAAATCACAAAGCCTAGGACACAATGCAATAAAAAACTTCCCATACTGCCTCACAATAAAGCCAGAGGGTTTCCTGTGTAAGACCCACAGTGCTGAAACATATGGGGAACGTTAGCAATACTGCGTAACAGCTTCCTTGACAGGTGTATCCTTCACAAACAACTTTCAGAACACATACAAACAAAACTGAATTCCTCCTGTCAAAATCAAGGAGGAGTTCATTAATGTGTGGGTACAAACCCTATTACGCTTATTTGACAGACGTATATATTGTTAAACCATCCAGAAAAACACGATTGACTACCTTAAAATAGACTTCGATATTTTATACCGTCTTCTATAACTTTAGATGCCATCACAAACGTGCCTGTAATTATACGAAACAGATAAAGAATGTGGGTGAGGTCATCTGAAAGGAATTTACAGCAGTGATCGATCTACATGCAGCCTGTGTTAGATGCCCTCCTGTCTGCCTTAAAGGGCCAACGTCCATTCATAGTTTCATAATGTGGCCTTACATACTTTTCTTTCTATTGTCTTGATAAGGGTATGAAGCATGTTGCCTCAGTCAATGAAAATAATGTTATTTAACTTATAATACAATATGTGTAAATGTTCTAAACATATCACTTTCTAAGCCACTGTGAGCGATGATCAAATCTCTTTGTATCTGCAATGGCCAGGAGGCAAAATAATACATATTTGTGTTGTAGGAGTTACGGATCACGGTTATGTTTCATATGTTCTCTAGATTCGCTCTCCTCTAAGAGTTATTAACCCAGAGAAAGATGAGATATTTAAAGCTGAGCTGCGGTCTGTGTATTTTGGCACTGCTTAGTAGGTTTTTAGCACAGTTAGTTACGGCACATAAAATCTCAGTGCCGAGTGATGACACAGAGATTCCTGCTGCAATTATCCACAGTGGAAAGAAAAGGGAAAGGTAAAAAGGTGATTCCTCTCCTATTCCACGTTATTCTGGAAGTTTTTACTTCTTTCCACTAACCAGGTTTATTCTTTTTAGCAGTAAACTATGTTTAGAATATTATTTTAGAATGTAATATTCTAAAACACAGTGAACTGTGTAATTAAAATGAAAGAATTCTGACACAACACAAACATTTTCTTGTGATCATTTGTAGAAAAAAAGGCTTTTAAGAGGGAGCTCTTCGGTTTGTAATCATTAACCTCACTATCAAGGGACCATTGTCATTTCTGTGTGGTTTTCACACTGTTTTCATTAGATAAATGTTGTGTTTTTGTAAATGTTGTGATTGTCTTATCGATATTGTTCTGACTTTTACAATAACTCTGCGTGTTGTTGATTTGTGTTTTAAGCGGGACGAGGTTCTCTTGAAATCTGCTCTCACATTTCAGAATGAGATTAGCAGAGCTAGAGGAGGAATTCTCCAAAATAAGCCTTCAAAAAAGATTTTTCCTGACTGTGCCTGAGTGTAGCTCAGAACTGATGACTATTCTTTGGCTGCTTTCACTTAGCTCAGCTCCAGAAAGGAGATGTAGATAAACAGAATTCAGTTCAATATTGTGTATGCTAATATTGTGTATGCATTGAAGCAGAAATGGCATTTCTGGTATGTATGGTGGTATTCTTAGAGCAGATCATGCCTGTGTGTCTCTAATTCCTATAGTTTGATATAGGTTGTTTGAGAAGAACTGATTATCTTTGACATGGTCAATGGGTCATTATTTCTACATATATTCCTAGTCTTGGATACTAAACATATACAGTATATAGACGAATATATAAATATATATATATATCGGCTTTCCTATAGCTCAGTGGTTAGAGCATGGCATTAACAACGCCAAGGTCATGGGTTCGATCCCAGTGATTGCACACTCAATGTGTAGTATAATGCAATGTAAGTCGCTTTGGATAAAAGCGTCTGCCAAATGCCTAAATGTAAATATATATACACAACATTATTAGCAAATGAAACACAGATTAAACACAGCAGTTGATGATCAAACAAACCTAATTAAATTAATGAATTCTCTTAATTAATGACTTCACCTACTACACCTATACCCCTGTTCCTCCATCTCATCCGCTCTCCCGTTTAGGAGATCTTTCATCACAAAAGCTTCTCTGTATGGGTCAATGTCGGCCCTGTCTGGTCTTCTCATTATATAAAGCTCAGCTTTGTTTGTCTCAACACTTTTAAACACTTTTAACAAACACATGATAATGAAATGATTATTACAGCGATAACCCAGTGACAACACGGCAGGCCAATTCTTTGACCTGTTGTTCGCTGGTAAACAATCAATGTGTACCCTGTCAACAGCCAATCGTTTGAGAAACGGCCTTTAAGAAATGCATGCTATTAAATCAACAGCATTTAGTGGTTAAGATGCAAAATCTGGAGCACGTCCTAACAGCTGGAAATCTGCAACATGGACACGAAGTGGTCCTCAAAACTCAGGCTCTTCTGGATCCTTTAAGACACTGATAATGTGCAGCTGTTACTTTACTGGATTAGCTGACCTGAGTTCTCTGCTTTTACTGAGTCACTGTACAATGATAGTTTTATATACTTTATATACACAGGGATGACATAACCAACAGTGAACCCTTGCCAGACATCTGCAGACATAGATTACATTAAAAACACAGCTAACTGCACTTTTTGCAAGCCATGCCATAAAATAAATATGAATAGAGGAAAATTATTATTATTATTGCAAAATGACCTGACCATTGACCAAATCAATTTCTCATATATACTGTAGGTAAATATAAATTCACAGTCTGCGGTACATGAACCCACAAGGGGTAGGGAAGGCCAAACAGTAACTTACAGTAACCGTGTTAACGCTATATTTGGGGGAATGAGGGGGATTTACCCTGCACTAATTTTGTGATACAAGCAGATTAGATTTAGCTCAGTGAAGGTTAGCAGCAGGTGACCCACTGGAAGCTTCTTCTTCTCTATGATTAGACTAGAGCTGCAATGCCATAAACATGTTTTGGTGTGAATTGCTGTTTAAGTCACAACAATGTGCTGTTGGCATTGAACTGCAAGATTATAAAGGGGACGTGTTTAAAACACTAGTTACCACAGCAATAAAACAATGAACTCTCTTCCAAAACAATCAAAACAAACATTTCGCATGGGGCCAGTTTCATACTCACAAATGGAAAATTAATAACTAACATCTTTTATCACATCTGACAAGTATCAAATGTCACATATTATATAAGAGGCTTTTAAACTTAACAATCCATAGCTGACATACCTGCGCTGTCATGGTTAATTCTCAACACACAAGCTCTAGCTAACCTCAATAACATCAAAGTAACACCAATAACATTCAATAAAATGACTATATTTATTTTATTATATAGGTCAGCAAAATCCTATATAATAAATGTCTTATTACAGCACATCTTGCAATGTCCTTTGCTAAATCATAGCGAGGGATGACTGTGTTTCCAGGGTGCTTTTAGAGGGATAAAGAGAAAGGAAAGTTGGAAAAACAGAGAAAAACAGAGTGTGCCAGTGCTCCTGTCCAGATGATGGTCCAGATGTTTTCGTTTAGCTGATCAAACAGGTCAGGCATATAGAAGGCAAAATCACATGAAATCAGCTCCACCGGCAAACAAAAACAGCTCGACAAACGTATTTTTATGTGTTGAACTTTAGCTTAGTCTGCTAATTTTCTAAATAGAGACACAATGACAAAATACCCTATTGAATAGACTGTTTTAAAACAACCAAAACATGGATAGAACTGATATTAACTTAAAAGACACAATTCAGAATCAAATAATCTATCAAACATAGAATGACAATGACAGTGAGACAATGAGGTACACATAAATTATTTTCTGATATCTAGAAGAGTAATTTAGGTTAAAGCTGCGTATTACCTCCTCCAGCACAGGTAGATCAGGGTCCAAATGCGTAAAACTATTTAGCACCACCGGGCAACTATCGCCAGCTGCGATCTCCAGCTTCACTCCATCCCAAATGTTTTTAATTTTCCATGTGCTTGAGTCAAAAAGTTCATCAAAAGTGGGTTTGGGCCCCCAGGAGTCCGACTGTATCCCCATAACGTAGACCATTACTGAAAAACTGTCACCTGTGTTTGCGATTTACTATTTCATAAAGAACCCCATGTTTTGAGAACAAGACATCTCCTGTAGCAACGACTGTTTCTCTGTAACAATTCGGATGAAGAAGCGAAGGGAATACCCTGATCCGCCAAGCCCCGCCCCTCACTCGAACTAAGCCGTCCTCTCCTTACCGAGTCCCGCCCACTTTATGACTAACCTCGATGTCCAATTACTGGAAGCGCTGTTGTGTTCTCCTAAAAATATAACTTGTAATCGTTAGGGACAATTACAAAGCCTTGAATAATCTGATGCATTTAGTCATGAATCATATGCCCTTTTGCTTTGACTGCATCGTGATCTAGATTTCAATCGTTGGGTTGTTTGTTACGAGAGCCTCCAAATTGTATCAAACTAAAACAGAAATACACATGTATTTCTATGTAACTACCCACCGCATTCGCTCTGTTTACAGTAACACAGAAAATGTTTTCTTTTTACACGATAAAGATATGACTAAATAACACTCAAATTGCAACTTCACACTGGCTCATATTAATATAGTTTGGTCCACTTCTCCTCCTCCCTTATAGGACAGCCAGTTTGTATATAAATAACCTTAATAGGTTATTTACATATTTTTAAATATTTCAGATATGTTTAAAAAAATGAGTCACTAAGTTTCAATTCAACTTTAAATTAAGCAGATAGCGCCCTCTATTGAAAGTTACTGGTAACTGACCTTTTAGGGATAGCCGCAACACTGACGCAAAGCTCCAAGGAAAACTCAAACCCCAGAGCAGAGTGTTTTTACCATGAGTAAGAGCAGCTGTTTGCGGCACCTGCTTTGGATGATGGTGCTTTCCCAAACAAAATGTCTCCCCATGGCAACCGTAGTTACGGTATATTTTATAAATCTGACAAGACAGCTAAGTGAGGGAAAACTCGGACAAGGGCATAATTCCACCCAAATTTTTCCCCAGATAATTTAATATAAATTCATATAAAAATAATACAATGGTTAAAAAGATGCATGATTTCATGTCATAAAAAATTCTGTTACCAGATTTGGCATAATCTAACAAGTTAGTAACTATCTAAACTGGCATTTAATTTAAATATATATATATAAAAATAAAAAATACTAATAACTAATATTTCCCCTTGCTGTACACTTCGCCACTTCTTCTAACAGATTTGTGGGCATATAATTCAAAGCAGCACAAACTAAGCAGACATCTAAGATGGATGTGAATAACTCTGGGCCCTCTTTACTTGAACCAAAGCAGTTGTTAGTTATGCTTGGCTGCCATGCAGAACTATCACACTGAGTTATTATCCAGCAAGTTTTCTATGCGTCAGAACTCTTGGGATCTGGACTATTCAAATAAACCTTTTTATTGCCAACACAGGCAAATACACATAAACACACTCCCTTACGTTCGTTCCATTAACCAACTTATTTAAATAGCCAGTATTTATTCAGACTTCCTGTAAACTGCTAATACAAACAGTTAGTGATCAAATTAACCTTTGAAAGGACAGCGTCATATGCATAATGCATTGCTTTATTGTCTCTAGCAGAACATCCCTATGTTGAAATTAGAAATAATTCATACCAAAAATAATTCAGAAATAATTCAAACCAAAATATCAGTGTAAACCAATGTCTAAACCAATATATAGTGTATAATAAATGAAACATTATGGGTTCATAATATTAGAGTGAATATGTTTCAGTATATTGTAATATAAACATTTATATAATTTGGGGCTTTAAGGTTTATTTAATATGTTATGAACAGAGAGAAAGGCCCATGGCGGCAGAATCTTGGGATTGCTCTAACTTGTATGTTTAAGTCCCTATCTGTCACAGCTGGAGCTCAATTGCACAACCACTATTTGTCTTGTTCTCTGCTGAGATTGGTAGATAACAGCTTGTTGTTCTCCTACAGGTTTACAGTTCTCTGGGGAGGCTTGGCTCACTTCATCCTCTATCTCTTTTGTCCTCCTTTCCAGATACACACACAGTCAAAATAATCCAGAAACCAGGTGACCATATGAACTGGAACCTGTGTCTACTTTCCAGTCCACGCTTTAAACATGGCTACGGGACTTTTTATCATGCCTCCTACTGTTGAGAATCAAGGCCATTGGAATGCTCACATAAGTGTTACAGCAAACAGTGTGTTCACCCTGAACTCTGTCCCTTCCCCCAACAAGCCTATGTAAGTCTCTAGAAAAACAGAGCAGGTGTACTTTGAAATGACCAAACTTCAAAGGGCGCAGGACAAATCAATTGCAAACAAACTAATGTTGTGTACGCTATTGTTTCTGTATTTATGTGCATACTCATTAATTAAATCCCTGAAAATAACCCAAAGGCAAAGGGAAAAATTGTATTGGTTAACTTTTTTCTTGATATAAAATGCTTATTACAAATTAATCTTTCTTTCTCTTTTATTTCTTTCTGTCTTTCTTTCCTTTCGTTTTTTCGTTCTTTCTGTTTTCTCTTTCTATCTGCTCTGTTCGGGCAGTGGAAAGCACCTGAAACATACTATCAATATCAAAACTAAAACATCTTGTCACTCATTGGCATCCATTTGCACTTACACACACACACAACTTGTCACACTGTTTACACTATCCAGACATAATGCAGTTTTTCTAGAGACAGCTCACTATCTTCAATGAAATCTATCTGCATGCCTTATCTTACTGTTTGTAATGTCTGTAGTCCCAGGAAGTAGTGTTCACTAAAGAAAAAATGAATGTTAAATAACACATGTACGGAGCTTCTATAGATAGAATAAAAAACCCTACACACTACAACAATATTACTAAACATAAACAAATATCATAAATAACACTATTGGTGTTTCATATCAGGGTGTATTAGTTCAATTTTTATTTGGAGCGGAATATTATGTATAAAAAGTAGTTTTTCTTACCTGATTTATTCTCTCTAAATCTGTCAAACCGCTGTATATGTCCTCACTGACATACACACAGCTCAAGCCGCACCACCGTGCCGGTTGAAAAAGCTGATCAATTCTGTCTTTCCAACGCATCACCTTTAGAATTGTCTCCTTGTGTTATCAACTGTAAGAAATCCTTAATCCTGTGACGGATATGAAGACCAAAAATCTCCTCCGCCATTCGCTGACCCCATTACACTGGCCCGGTGCAACATGTGCTGACTCAAACAGCTGTATCAATACACAAGGAACACGGTGACTCGACTCTTATGATCTGAACTCTTTTAACTGTGTCTCATTGAAGTCTGTGATAAGCTCTTCTGTTAGCACCCTTAACAGTCACAGATTACTGTGGGAGATGATACACTCCTCTCTGGGCAGTCTGTAAAATTCCCACACAAAACGAAATTGAAGTGAAGCAATCAACACAAAGTACAAACTTGAATGACGACTTTGTGTCCCCCCAAGAAGAAAATCAACACTTCTGTTTCTGTGTCTATTAAAAAATGAAGTGTATAAATAAAATACATTTGACATCACTTCTGTTATCCCTTTTCAATACTGGCATTAATCCTTTACAAAAATACAAAATCCTTTCCAAAAATTATCTAGTTACAAAAATAATGTCTATTTGTGTGTTTAACACATGAGTTATAAACACATACTGAGCTAGCCACTGAGCTAGCCACTGAGCTAGCTTTCCTGTAGCTCAGTGGTTAGAGCATGGTGTTAACAAAGCCAAGGTCGGGATTGCACATACTCAGAAACAATGTATAATATAATGCAATGTAAGTCGCTTTGGATAAAAGCGTCTGCCAAATGCATAAATGTAAATGTAAATACATACATGGTCCCCACAGTCTTATTAGTTTGCTTATTTTTAACAGACATGTTTACTTAGCTATGTAAAACGGAACACAAATACAATAGACCTCTAGTTATACATTCATTCATTGTTTTTACAAATGGGGACTTCCCAAATGCACCTTCAAGGAATTTTTTGTCAGGTTTAGTTTTCTTCCCAAAGTAGATAAGTGTAACTGTATACACACACACATTGTTCACTAATGTTAATGAGACTAGAAGTGATTTATGCAGTGTTTGTTGTATGAGTGGTATGCATGTGGGGTTTGTTAATATCAAAGCTCAATCTAATCAAACATCAAGATCTTCAGAAACACTTCAGAAGTAGGGCAATAAAGAAACTTACTTCAGTGACAGAATGCAGTATGTAAAACTCAGAGCTCACCAACTTTCCTTACTCGACTGCCACAGAAACACCATTATGTGACTCAATTTATAACCCTGCTGTATTCTCTGGAGCTCCATTACCATCTCGAGGTGCTTGGATACTCAGAACTTGGCATTTAAAAGTGCTTTCTCCTCACAACCCCAGCCAAAAGAGAAACTATTTCAAAAACCCTGTCCTGTCACAAATGCACTGTGAGAGTAAATGTCTGTTAGATTGACACAAGCAAATCTGATGCAAATAGCTAATCATTCATAAAAATGATGGTACCAATAATGTTAATCTTAATATCTTCAATATACTAGTTAATCGACATCAGAAATCGATGAATATTAAATTGATATGATTTAAATAGAAGTTATTAATTATATACATTTATTTATTTGTTTGTTTGTTTCTTTAACAATATCCTAAACATACAGTTGCACAGGTCAATAAATGGATTAGACAACCATTTTAAAATGAGTCTTAATTAAGATATAATGAGTACTGAAATAGGCTGTATAATATGTAATTAGGGCTAAGTCATCATGGACATTCACACCTGCAGAAACGCTACCCTATATAAACACCTGACCTGCTACTTAATCTGAACATCCCTGCCTACAACGTGCTATAGTATAAATAAATAAATAAAACTTTATAGCTACAGCCAGCATAGCAACAATGTCCTACTCAGCATGCCAAAAGTAAAGCTCACTACTGAGTGCAAGATTCTTCCAACTAATGAAGTGGATCCAACTCCAGACATTGTTTTCAGTGTGTAACGGAGAGAAAAGGGCGAGAACTGACATGCTTTTAACAAACACGGGGAAGGAACATTCCACAGATAACTGCCTGTTAAACTCCCCACTGGCTCAGAGCCAATGCGAATAAGAAACAGGTAAATAGAGCCAATAGATGAGCACCACGATTTTAAAAGGGAACATGCACAGATTCAACAGACACACAGACACCAACTCGTACCAGGTGAATCAGAATGGAAAATCTGCTCTTACCAGATCATCCAGGATGGAGACAGGGAAATCCAGCATGCACATCTTCACAGGCTGAGCCAGGGCTTTATGCAGGCTGAATACAGATTTAGTCTCCATCTTACCCAACGGAGACAGTGCAGGCTGAGCCTGCTTCATATTAGTGAATGCTTCTCTCCTTTGTATGCTCTCATTGATACACGGCTTCCTCTCTCTCTCCCCCTTCACCCTCTCCCTTGCCAAAGCGAGCCTACAGCCCTCTTCCTCTCTTTCATGCACGCAGGCAGAAACTACTCACCTCACCCTCTCTTTCCCTGCACTAGTTACACACAGGAACAGCACAGACAGGAACTTACTGTTGCTGGCACAAACACGCTCTGCTGCTGTCTACTTTTGTTGCCTCGGGAGATGGAGAGAAAGTCAAACTCCTCCTCGACCTCCTCCCAGCGCTTCTATCTTGCACATCTTTTTGAATCTCTCTCTCTCTCTAGCTCTCTCCCTCTCTAAACACCCCCTAAACACCCACGCCTATTCTCACACAGTGGATATGCAGCAAGGTATTTTACTTTAATATGCGGCGTCTCTATATAAATATGCAGCGCACGCACCAAAATACCCTGTCACGTTGTCTCTTGCTCCCTCCAAATCCACTTGATCATCTCATCCAGCTATCAATCACTGAACTAGCTCATCAACGCCACAAAGACTTCATCTGTAAGAGGATGCTGTGAGCTCTACATCTGGCCGAGTGTTTGCTCACTCTTTCCGCGTCGTGCTGTGCTTTCCCCAGCCTTGCCCCTTAGAGACACGCTGTTTGTGTTGAAAGAGGTGTTGCAATGGAAAAGTGCTTTCTGACTCGTGTGCTCTACCCTCTGTCCATTTCGTTCGAATAAAGCGAAAAAATGTGCCCAGTGACATCAAAGTGTATACCCTCGTGACCAGTCTGCCCAGTGACCTGTGCAGGAGGGAGTCTGGGTCCTACAGTGAACACACACACACACAGCAATGACAGATCCATTAAAGGGGTGAACAAAATTGCAGGGCCCTATCATCAAATGTAGGACACAATGCTTTTCAGACACACGTGTGACAAATAGTGCCATAAGCTATCACAATCTATAAAGGCTTAACGTCAACAGCAATCGCAGGTGTTTCTTTTCAAAATACTAGTTGAGAGAAGCAGATAGCATCTGCAAACGCAGTATGCTTGAACCAGCAGCACAAGATGGCGTACGTGCAACAGGAGAAATATAATGAATCCAAACAGGACACAGTTCGATATCAGTCACCGCATGTGATGATTATCTAACAGTTGAAGACCATGGACAGGTGGTACTTTATTACGAAAGCACAGACTGTGGGAACTATTTTGAAATGCAGAGGATACCCTACGAAGCCATAAAGCGATGTGGTTGCCATGGAGACAGCAAACGCTCAACCTTTCAAATGAGATGCCTAGAGGAATTGTAATAAAGACCACAGAGACAAATGTATAGCTGACTTATTTGCACACATGAATCACACCACAAAGAAGTACACACAGAAAGAGATATGGGGTTTTCAGGTTTGCAATTTCTGTTTTAAATGTCTCAGTTATATTTACTGGAATTGTATTCTGTACTTTGAGTAAAACATGGTAGTCTGGTGACATTTAACATTTCAACTGACTGTGTGCTAACATGACTTACTCGCATTTGCATCATTCCTTTCCTGTCCAGACATGTGAATCTGAGTTTGTGTGGTTTACACGCAAAGAATTTGGCTGGTATAAAAAGGCCAATTACCTCTCACATATGACACCTTTAATTATACATCTATAAACATAACATAAATGTTCTTTCACATTTATGTTAAACCTTTATTTTATTTAGATATTACAGAAGTACATTTAATCCAGAGGTCCTCATATTAATGTTTTTACATACTTTATGATGCTTAATTTTTCAAAGATATATAGACAATATTTATTGCTTTATGGAGTCATATATTTTCACATATATTTTACATATATTTTCACATTAAAATGTTATGCATTTTGTGGAAGAGACAACGAGATAAATAGCTTCTTAACTTTAACTTTGAAGTTACCACATTTTATTCTTTACAAAATTTGGTCCAAGATCAGTCAATCAGCAGTAACTCATGGAACCCCTGCAGTACTGCTTCGGGCCTCCAAGGGGTCACGGAAGACCTGGTTTTATGTCATCCTCTGTAACTTTGTTGTGTATTGACTAGAAGAGAAGTAATGAAAAGGAAGCATCTACTGTCTGAACACACTTAAAATCGAGCTCCAGACAAAGACAGGACAGGGTGGTGTTGGACAGGAACAGACTTTGCTGTTCTCTCAAAGGTTCCACTCAGCCTCAGAGGACACTGAGCATGGAGTCACAGAGAAACTTTACACGTAAATGGGAAAAAGGAAAACCTTCTCTGTCTCCAACCTGTCTCTAGATACATTTTCCAGAGACTCTGCTTCAACAACCACCAAATGTTCAAGCAGACTATTGTAGCACCATGGGAGAAGCGACTAGGCCCCTGACCATTTTATTATTCGATTATGAACTAATACTTTTAACTCATTTTTAAACATCCGAGACATTATTACAGCAATGTAAATGTGGATGTCATCAGAAATGGCCGCAAGGGACCACAGGCCTATAACAGGAAGGCCAGTGAGACATGTGATGACATGACACATCCTCTTGCCACACCTATTCTCTTCCATCACCGAATAATGTTGATACAAGAATTCTGCATCCTCTTTCTTGTTTAATCATTTATGGATTATAACTTGTAAACAACTGTGCGTGCACATTATTAACATCCGTTCCTTTGTTTAAAATACTGGTTAAACAAAGATCACTCTTTGCACTTTGACGCAAGATGCTTTTCCGTTTCAGTTCAGGACACGACTAAAAGTGAGTGAGTGAGTGAGTGAGTGAGTGAGTGAGTGATGGTTTACACATAAGGTGTTAGTAAAAGTCTATACTTCACCTAATGCATTTTTCGCCTCCTGCTGGCAATTTAATAAATGACAAGAGAATCCATCTTAAATTACGCAGACAGAACGCGTACACATTAAATTATTGTTTTTGTTTAGTTTATAAAATTTGCTTTTAATGGTTAACTTTATGAACCTGTCAGTAAATCTAGAGCAATTTTCATTCAACATTCAGTCTCATCACAGGAGAAACTAAGCGGATAGAACAGCAATAGACATGATTGGGTAACAGACAGACGGCGTTTTCACGTGATACCTTTTACGTTTCTGCTCGCTGGTCATGGTACGCCAATCAGGATCATTTGTGATTGGACATTGTTTTTCTAAAATCATTTAATATATATTCTGGGCTATTTCCCAGAATATTTCACATCTTACAATTATATAATTAATATTATATACATGCGAGTGAACGCTGTCTCCAATAAAACCCACGTGCGCCCCTGATGGAAGTCTTCTGTAAGTCCCATAGCACACAGCTCTTACTTGGTATCATTGTTGAGCTGTCATTGCGCTTGCCGTAGATTCGAGGGAGTTTATGTAAAACCATGATGGCCGCGGCCTGTGCGAGAATGCTCGGTAAGGTCGGCAGGCAATTTTTAGACACGCCGATATACCGTTTAACAAATTCCGCCACATTACTACCTAGAATTTCACTAAGGGGTCAAAGGAGGGCTTACGGTACCAGTGGTGCTGGCTTTAAATCCACACTTTCGCTCGCTGCACCGGTGCGTGGCGGTGGCAGCGTCCTGAGATGCGCCTTCTTGCTCGGTGGCGGTTTCGGATTGTACCAGACCATCAAATTCACGTTTCAGCTTCACCTTGCAGAAGAAAAAGCTAAAGTAAATGTCCAGTTATGTGCAATGAAAACTTCCACGGATAACAGTTCTTTCTTAAATAACAGCCTTAAATGATGCCCTTGACAGGGTTTGGCATGCAGCACAATAAAGTTCAATACGTAATGTCACCTTACCGATATAAACCTGTTTTGTGTAGGCATCCGAGCTGGGGACAGATCTGAAATTGACTCTGTATCAGTATAAAACCTGCCCGTTCTGCAGCAAGGTGCGAGCCTTCCTGGATTATCATGGTCTTCCATATGAAATTGTGGAGGTCAATCCTGTTATGCGTCAGGAGATCAAGTGGTCCACGTACAGAAAAGTCCCCATCCTAATGGTGGACAGGACGGTGGTACGTAGCTCTTTGATTGATGCTTTTCAGGAATATGGATGTGATTAGCTTTAGCTCATCGGATGCTTTCCTCACCTTATATCTTTTCATCTAACAGCAACTCAATGACTCTTCTGTAATTATTAGCGCTTTGAAGACCTACCTGATCACCAAGTAAGTCATAACATCCTTTATTATTTGCGTATGGTTGTGGGTTAGAATTACTGTTTGTTTCATTGTGTAAACCTGGTCCTTGTAACATTTGGTGTGTGTATTGTATATGGAAGCCATTAGAAGACGGTCCATTTGGTTGTCTTACACAGCTGAAGTGTGGGAGGGTGGGGGTTATGGAAAACAACACAGTATTTTCTTTACAGTATTAATTAAATATATATTTCATTCAATATTGTAAAGTTTTTCCTGTAGATGAGGGAATTTCCCCCACTCCCAAATTGAAGGTCTTATGACAAGCACAGTGTTTAATATCTTTTTGCTAGGATAGCATCTGTTAGGAAAATGACAAACATTTAGATAAAAATCTTGTTTTTTTTCCCAAGAATTTTAAGATTGCGTTTTTCCTCTTCTTTTAGGGAGAGAACAATAACTCAGGTTCTGGATTGCTATCCTGAGATCAAGGCGAAGAATGACAGAGGGAAAGATGTGATAGAGTTCGGGAATAAGTACTGGGTCATGGTGAACAACGAGGATGCCGATCGTCTGTATTGCGAAAAAGATTCCAGAAAGTAATGGAGACCAGTTATGTCTAAGAGTGATTTGATTCATAGTTGTGCACATAATTTCCAGCTTTTCCGTTTGTGAAGCTTGATCAATGTTTTGATGACACTTTCTTTGCAGAGAGGAGATTAAATGGCGGAAATGGGCGGATGATTGGCTGGTGCACCTAATTTCACCCAATGTTTACCGTACACCGGGCGAAGCCCTCGCCTCCTTTGACTACATAGTCAGAGAAGGCAAATTTGGCACTTTTGAGGGCTTCTTTGCCAAATATTTCGGAGCTGCTGCCATGTGGATCATTTCAAAAAGACTAAAAATTAGGTATGTCATGTCTATCATTTGCTTTAATTCAAATTAATTTTATTTCTATAGAGCTTTATACAGTGTTGCATTGCTTCAAAGCAGCTTTACATATAATAAAAAAAGCATATTTTTAGTCTTTAGACTGCTTTTTAAATATTGTGTGCTTACTGCAGTTTTTGGTGGAAAGTATTTATTAATAGTCAAAAAAGATGTTAAAGTAAAAGCTTCAAATAAAATGTTTTGAGTATTAAATTCTAACCTCATATTCCATACTACAGACACAATCTGCAAGATGATGTAAGACAGGATCTCTACAAGGCTGTCAATGATTGGGTGGCAGCTATTGGAAAAAACAAAAAATTCATGGGAGGAGATCAACCCAACCTCGCAGATCTGGTAGGAGTTACATTAAATGTATAAAATAGAAATGTATACAATGTCATAATGTCTTATGGCTTAGACTGACAATTACTTTGTGCTTCTGCAAAAAAAAAAATATTGTTAATTATATGTGGTGTAGTTGGTGTATAGTACAGTTAAGTAGTAAATACAGTTTGTTTTCTTAGTTATTTTTACATGTGTTTTCAACACAGGCTGTTTTTGGTGTTCTGAGAGTAATGGAAGGCCTTCAGGCCTTTGATGATATGATGGAACATACAAAGGTGAAGAACTGGTACAGACGCATGCAGAAGGCCACTGACCATGTGTCGTAAAGTTAATGCTTTTGTCATCTGTCAAGGTGGGGCACTTGATGCCACAGCACAACGCTAAAAAGCAGCTCTGATACCTTCTCATGTAAGACTGCTTTTGCAACAGGAACATAATAATTGACCATTTTTTTCTGTTATTAAAACAGCTTTCTTAAGATGCTGCTTTGCTCGGAGTTTAACTATGGAGCTAAGAATTTATTTAATTTGAATAATTATTAAAAACGTGTCCAATATACCATAGAATGTTATTCTGAATGTGTTTTCCATGATTTCTTACACACATTTGTTAATCAGTTGGAGTTTGGGATTTCTTTTATTGTAAAAACAATGTGAACCAAATACTATTTAAGGTAAAGCAACTTCATATGGTCTACAGACTGTGGACTGGTTTTAAAACCGCTGTTATGACATACTTCTAGTAGGTCAGCAGATCCTTTTGGCTAATGTGGCTGTTACTCTCAATTTTCTCTTTCTGATTCTGTGTAGGTTAATAACGGTAAATGAATGTAATTTGGTCCATTTGCAACAAATAACGGTTCTATTTTCTTGCTCTTGTTGCTCTTTGTAATGTTTTACTGAATACTTTTTGTTCATTTAGTGACAGAAGAATTCAACCCTGATAAAAACCCCCAGTCTGGTTCATTGTCCCCATGTTTCACAAACTTCCAATCTGAGTTTGCAGTAATCTTCAGATCTGTGTTCACTTAATGTTCAAAAGTGTTTACATTCACCAACATGTCAGCCCTTAGTTTTCAAAGGGTTTAACTTAAAATTCAGCCAGTTAACTGAGAAATGGTTATTTAAAGGTGGCTTTAGATTATTATGACTATTATGTCCACTTAACTAAGAATGTTTGTCTGTGCATCATCTTTTGATATTACATAATTGGGCAATGTCATAAATATCTGTGAAATAAATGACAAATCTTAAGCAGGTGGTTGTCAGTTGTTTTGTCTGTAGTTAGTCCTGTTTAATTTGTTCATCAGATCATAGGAGTATGTAATAGGATGTAATAGGAGAAACTTTTACAGTTGAAGTACAGCTAATAGTATTTCAGAAGAAATACTATAAGGACATTAAAGACTAAATTAGTACCAAATTTACAATGTGTTATGTTTCTCCAAACCATCAGATATTCTCTCATAGTGTGCATAGAACAGTGATGAAAAGGGCATAAATTACCAAGAAAAATTGTAAGAAATTAGGTCAATTATCACTATTAAGGTGTTTTGCCTTAGTGGTCACATTATTTTAATGTGTCCTTATGTTAATGACAATTAAGCACATTTAACACAATTTGTCTGGAAATGTAATTTTATGGGTTTGAATTCCAAATCCTCATTAGTTTCAAACCCATGTAAAAGACTCTTGTTGAAGATATGCCTTTATAAATCAAGAGCAAAAAAACTTTACTAGGTGACAAGTGCCTTTGATTACACTAACCTGAAGGTGGGGGTCATCCTTTTGTGAACCTTTTGTCTGCAGTATTGTTTTTGTGCATTTATTTTTTAAATCAAAGTTTTTTGTCTGTCTTTTGCACTCCAGACAGATGCGCTAAGGCTGTCTGATGAGAGGGAGATGCTGCTAAGAAAACTAGCTGAATCTGAGTCTAATAAAAGGGTTTGTAAACTAAATCAAATGTTCCTTGTTACTGATTTGACAATCTCACTTTTTCTGTTAGAAGCTTAAGGCGATAGCTCTGACTGTCTAGCTTTCACACGTTATACTTACATTAACAAGGCATGAAACAAAATAAATTTTAAATGTACAGTTTCCTTTATTTAAATCACAACAAAAAATTAAACTGCCACAGTACGCTAAAACATGACCTTGAATAATAACTGTCAACTATGTCTAATCGCTGTCACTGTCTCCCTCGCTGTCTGCCTCTTTGACATCCACACTGAACTTGTATTCCTGGTCACAGCCCATGTAGGCGTCGCTCATGAAGTACAGTGTGTAGTTGTGCACACCCACAATAGGTGCCACAAAGTCCAGTTTCACCTGTGAGAAAAAAGACCCCCGTTATGAATTCTGAGAAAGTTCTGGCCAAGAATCAATGTTTTTACACAATGTTTTACTACTGTATACAAAACTGAATTAGACTTAAGGGCAGAACCAACCTTGGCCTTCTGTTGAAGAGTGAGTCTCTTGATTGAGATGAGGCTGTTTGATTTGGGGTCTCCGATAACGACCCACCAACCTTCTTCACGTTTCTGCACAGCGGATGTTAACGGTCAAAATGAGACTAACCTGAGCTCTTTACTATTTATTACACAATCTTGACCTATAACTCATTATATATCTTGGGTTTGTGTAGATGGAGACTGACCTGAGGGAACAGAGGAGCTATGACAGGCCCTGTAACTTCCTCTTCTCTCTCCAGCTGTACTTGAACAACCACAGGACTTCCACTGTAAGCACAAGAGCATACCATAAATATCTCCAGCATAGCCTTTAGATAAAACTTCACACTTTGGCCACCCAACAGCAGGTTTAAAATATCAAAAGAATTGCTCATTATATACTGAACCCCTTTGGTTTTGAGGTCATACCTCTTGATGTCATCTCTCTCAGCCACCTCGTATGAGAGCTCAATGTTGGGATAGCGGTTACAGAACCGTGCCACGTCAGCCATTTGTACTTCTGAAAGTTGCAGCAGACCGGTACGGTCCTCGTCTTCCATCTCCATGATGTCAAAGATGCTCTCCACACCCTACACATGAGCACAGCAGAATTAAGATGAGACAGACAGGTGATCCCTTAGGTACTCTTAAGCCCTGTGCAGTCCAGCAGTTCTCACCTTGTCCGTACAGCGTTTGATGTGTTCGGAAGTGAAGTGGGGTAGCTGCTTGAGATAAGAGTCTTTGGACCACATGGCTTGTGTGACCATCTGAGCCAGCTCCATGGCAGCCAATGCTGGACTCAACCAGCCGTTACTTGACAGCACGTCCACACACGCCTGGATCAGCCGCACAGCCTGGATACACACAGACAGCAAGTCTTGACAAACATGTCACTATCAAGTGATGTCATATCAAGGTTCCCCTTTTGCCGTTTACACTGCTTGATTAAAGTGGTCTAGTTGTTCCTCCTCACCTTGCTAAGGATATCTTCAGTATCTGACTGGAGCTCTGCGCTCAGCTGCATGCGGGACAGATGAGCCTGAAGAAGCAAGTTGGTCTTCACGTGAGGGTCGTTGAACTTAGGGTTGTTCAACTTATGAGGGACCTTCTGAGCCAGCTGCAAAAGTCAAACAGTGTTTAACAGAGCTTTGATCCAGTATATTTGTATTAAAAGCTCAATAAAAGGAAAGGTGTTCGACTAACCTGTCGGAGCAGGGTGTCTTCGTGGTGCCTGATGGGAATGTGTTTATACTCTGCAGCGTTGGAGATGATCTCAATAAGACCTCGGATCTTTGTCTTGGCATTCAGAGACATACTAAACAGCTCTAGAGAGAGGATACACAAGTCAGACCTCACGCTCACCCTGAGTCTACTAGTTCCAGACATGAAGGACAATGACAATGCTAATACAATCATATGCTATTGTACAATCACCAAGCATCAAGTATATTAAAACCAGGCCTCACCAATGGTGGTGTAGTTAATGTAGTAATAGGCTGCGATCATGCCCAGATTCAGAGGAGCAACATCCATCTCGTCCTCAATGCTGATGCACTTGGACTGCTCCAGATCCTGCAAGGTGTTTTCCACCAGCTCAGACAGATGATCAGACAGGTGACGGTGAGACATACCTGCAACATGGAAGAGATATATATATAAATATTAGATAAGCTGTAAAACATCTTTTTAAATGTAGGTTTTTGAACTTAAATATGAAGACTTTCTGCTGCAGTAAAGATCTGGATGTGGTTCTGAAGGTTCTGTGGTTCCTCACCCTGCAGGTTGTAGTAGTTGGGGTTCTGGGTCATGCGGCGGTACAGAAATGTCCATGTCATGTAGTCCACGGCGTCTTGTTTGTTTTCCACAGTCTTGGTGACGATTTCAGCATTGAAATGGTCGTGGAGACAGTGGTCCAAGTGAGACTCCACAGGCAGAGGCTCGTAAAGGAACTTCTTGAAGAAGTCCTGAGGAAGTAAGAAAGTGGAAATAAACACCATAAAGTAAACAAGCAAACAAAGTGAAACCAGCAGAATGAAGAAAGCCAAAGACTTTAAAATGAGGTAGGTGAAGCAACTAAGCTGGGACGCTGGTGTCAAGTAACTGGTTAATGTCAGCTCTACCTTTTTGGACCCCTGGCACATGATGACACAGCGACCCTCATCATCCTGCAGAGGGCGATTGGCCTTCCCTACCATCTGCAGAACGTCATAGATTGGGTAGTCCACATACCTAATCAAAGAAAGGCATATTTTTGAACACAACTGGTGAAAATGTCAATTGTTTGACTCAACTTTGTTAAGGTTGCAAAAACACTTTTTGTGAATGTGATTAAGACACTTACGCATGAATTTTTCCATTGTAGTACTGTGTGTCCATTACAATCACCAGGTGGGCAGAAATATTAGTGCCCCAGCAGAGAGAGCGAGAAGCCACCATCACCTGAATGGCACCTGGCATACAAGACAAAAAAAAATATTAGGTTACATAAATAAGGTCTTATGCTTCACTGCTGTATTAAAAAAAAAATCAAGAGATGCCATACCAGACATGAAGAGATGCTCCACAATCCGGCGCTCTGTTTGTGAAAGGCCCTCGTGCAAGTACCCCACCCCATTAGAGAGGGTCTCCTTCAGTGTGGTATCAGAAAGATTCTCCATGAATGGAGCCAGATCCTTCTCAGTGGAGTGCAGGAACCTTCAGGTAGAACAAGGTTTGATGATGTTTGACATTATGACTTAAGATGACTGAAGTCACAAACAATGTAAATCGGAGTCCTATAGAACTTTCAGGTACCTTTGAGGAACCACATCTGCAGCGCAGAAGGTGAGGATATCGATAGCAGTGAGACGAGTCTGACGCCTCGATGGCACAAACACCAGCACTGGTTTAGATGGGGAGTGTTTCATGATGGCGTGATACACGGGTTTAGCCATGGACAGCAGGCGAGTCTGTGTGTGACTTACATTAAAGCCCTGAAGGAGGCAAAAAACAAGAGATCAAGTGATGTTAAAAGCTGTAAAAGCACAATTATGTCAATGGGATATTTATTTTCGCAGGACAGATTCATTCAGTTGTAATTAGGTCACAAGGACACAATGGTGCTCTGAAATTGTAATCAGGTTTTAGAGATCTTCAGACCTGGATGTGAAGCTCCAGAGGAACCGGTCTGACATTGGGGTGGAAGTTAAAGGTTGCAGTGGTGCTGCAGCCAAGCCAGTGGGCCACATCTTTAGCATTGGACAGAGAAGAACTGAGGGCCACAATCCGGATGGGCCGCTCAATCTGAGAGGAGATGTACCTCATCCTGGAGCAAATCACCTCCAACACAGGCTATAAGAGACACAGAAATGAAATTTTATTCCTTTCCATATCATATTAAATAAAAACCAAATCGTTTCTACAAAATAGTTCTGTAGAAAAAGCTTGCGCTTTAAGAATTTAGATGAAAGAATCTTACTCCATTGTCTCCTCCGATGAGATGAACCTCATCCACAATGAACAGGCTAACGTTCTGCACGTTCTTCCTCTGTTTCCACCGGCGAGACAGGATGTCCCATTTGTCTGGGGTGCTGACGATGATGTCACCTTTACCCAGCAGCTTTAGGTCAGTGCTGGTCTCGCCAGTGAGTAAGACAACCTTCTTATTCAAAGTATCTTGGAACTTCTGGTGCCAGTCTACAAAGACCTGCACAGCAAAACAATTTAAGATTATAAAACCACTTTCACATATATTTCCTTCTCGTTTCATTTCCATCATCTTGTTAATCTGAAGAAACAATGTTACACCTGTTCAGCCAGAGCCTCCATTGGTGTGATGTAGACACAGCGGCCCTCTGAGTTGTGTAGCAGCATTCTAAGAATGGCAAACTCTGCACATATGGTCTTTCCACTGCCCGTGGGGGCACCAACAAAGACATTATCATCACTGTTGTACACAGCATTGAACACTAAGGGAGAAACGTACATTGGTTTCACAGGGTTAGATATGCATTCAACATCACAATATTATTTGCTGGAGTTTGTGAGGGCAGGTACCTTGGGTCTGGATAGGGTTGAAAAAGGGGAATTTCTGGTAGAGGTTCTCAAAGGCTGCGTTTCTCAGAGCAGAGACGGGCAAAGGCTGCAGATCCAGCAGCTCGGTGGGGGGAGGATATTTTTCTGGCAGGATCAGGTGACGGAATGAGACGGGCAGCTGCGTCTCACACGCTTGAGTAAAACAGAAAAGGAAGTTTCTAAACAAATCAAGCTAACCTTTGGAGGAAGACACATTTGGACATTCGTTCACAAATAACTCTACGGAATTGGTCGCTACAGCACTTACACATCAATGCCATGTTAAATCAGCCTAGAACAATGTGTCACTTACAGTAATGTTCTGTAGCATTTAGTAGCTCTAGTATCTAGTATGCATAGCGAATGCAGTAGTAAGTAAACACTTACACAGCCAGCGGTCTGAAGCTATGCGAATGAAATACTGCGGGGGCAGCGGTTCAAACACAGGAACGAAGAAAGTAATGAGATGTTCATCCTGAGCATACTTGGCCTTCAGGAGGAAGTACTCGTGATGCAGGACCACCTCACTGTCCACATCCTCCACCAAGATCCAGAACGCCTCGGACGACCCATGTATCTAAAAGAACAGAACCAACATGTCAAAATAACTGCCTTTGTTCGTTTATTTACTATCTCAATTTGAAATGGTTTGTAGATTTGAAATAAAAACAGAGGACTGACCTTGTCATCCCACTGGAAATCTGGAGTGATGGTGAGTTCCACTTTAAGAGTGGAGCGTGTGATGGGCTGCAGGTGAACTGCCAGGTCCAGCTTTGGGAACTGATGGACGTACTTGTGGATGGTCTTCCCCATCTTTGGCATGCGAATCAACTCACCTGGAGGAGTTTTAGATCATTAGATAGGCTAAATAAAAATGGCATTTGGCAACATACAGAATGTTTGTTTTTTGTAGTGTACTGACAAACACAGCATACCGATTTCATTGTGGTTTAGATCATAGAGGCGCTCAAAGGGAAAGTTCTTCTTCTCTATCTTTTTGATGACCTCCTCTGGAAGCTTGCGAAACTGACGCAGTGGGGACATGGACTGCCACCTTGACAAAAAGAAGCCAATATCATGAGTGTTGCTTTTTATGAAAAACAAAGTATCAAAACCAGTAACTCTATGACTCACATCCTTTTATCGATCATCTTGCAGAGGTTCAGAGTCTTATCAGTAAGTTGAGCCCACCCTCTGCTCAGGACGATCTCAAAGATCGCTCTCATCAGTCTGCCAGCACTCTGTGCAACCAAACAGAACGTTAATGCAGAAAATCTCTGTGCATTCTCTCTGGATTTCTCTATTTAGCTTTTACACTGGAGAACATTACAAAACACAGTTTAAAATGTACCTGCGTCACATAGACCATGTCAGCCATAAGAGCAAATCCCTCCAGCTTGAGCTGCGAAATGTATGCCTGCAGCAGCACATTAATCTGAGAAACAGAGATGAAAGTTATTCCAGTGCATTCATCGTACTAGAAAAAGGTCAAGTTGGGTGCACTGCATTGTGGGACACAGTAACCAGCATAGTGTGCCCTGTTGTTGTAATAGAATAAAGATGCACTATTCCAAACATAATATAAGGCTTTCCTGTAGCTTAGTGGTTAGAGCATGGCGTTAACAACGCCAAGGTCATGGGTTCGATCCCAGGGTTTGCACAAACTCAGAAACATGTATAGTATAATGCAATGTAAGTCGCTTTGGATAAAAGCTTCTGACAAACACATAAATGTAAATGTAAATAAACCAAATATTTTGACCCCAAGCACACACCTTTGCACTGGGCTCCTCAATGCTTTCCTTGACTGGGATGGGAACTCTCTCCAGCAGTTTCTGAAGCTCAAGTTTTTCCTCCTGCCAATCAAACAGTAGCCATATTGGTTAGTACATTAGAGTTCTGAAGATCCTTGTGGCAGACATTGGTTGACGTGATTTAATTGGAGCGGATGTATACCTCTCTGACTGTGATGTTTCTGAACTCTGAGGAGAGAGAGAACACCCTGAAGAGCTCGATCTCACTCAGAGTGGGCTTCAGCAGCTGGTTGTAGGTCATTATGGACTCGTGGGTGATGTAGAAATGGCTGGCGATGCGGCCCAGGTCTGTCACCTACGACAGAATATGTTGGACAGCATTTACACTGGATCTGATGCTGTAATGTTGCAAAAGGGAGCACTTGGGAGAGTTGAAAGGTGTGTTATGATGAGCAAACTATATACCTGAAAGCTGCCGGATCTTTTGTCATACTTGACCAGGTTGTTCTTCTCCAGGACAGTGGCAGCCGTGTGCACAAGGTCCATTCTGCGACGCTCCAGCAGCGGGTCAGAGCTGCGGTCGTCGTGGGAGACGGCATACAGCGTGGGGTTTCGCAGCATCCTCACGTACAGGTATGTGTAACCCAGCCAGTTTACGGCATCCTAAAAAACATTACAGAACAGTTCAAAAACTGCAACAGATCCTAAACGTAATTTGCAATGCTGATGTAGTGTCATGCAGAAGATTAATACCTATAACACAATAATACTGGTACGATTGCTGACTAATATCTTCCTCGAGTGTGATTTCCATAACCAAACCTCACCTTGGCGGTCTGCACATTGCCCAATACGATCTCAGCATTTAGCATGTCAGGTAGCTTGGCCACCATCTGGCTCTCGATGGGGAGCTGCTGATTGAGCAGGGACAGGTAATACTGCAGCTCTCCGTGAGATGTGATGAGAATACCCTCTCCTTTAGAGTCGTACTGTGGCCTGCCAGCTCGACCCAGCATCTGCACCACGGTTAACAAATGTTAAAATGCAATTCTAACCACTTTGAAACAGTGTAGGCGAATGCAGAATGATTGTGTGCAATGATGACCTGAAGAATGTCCAGGGCACCCAGTTCAGTCCATCTGCCTTTCTCTGGACTGTAGACCTGAGTGCCTTTGATTATGACAGTGTGGGCTGGTAAGTTTACACCCCAGGCCAGCGTGGCTGTGGACACCAGTACCTACAGTACACACAGTCATGGTTTAGCCTGACACAAGTCTATATTTTCGAATCTGAAGTAACCGACATTTCATAATGTTAGGAGCGAACCTGGATGTGACGGTCAGCAAACAGATCCTCAACCAGTGTTCTGTCCACTCTGGTCATTCCAGCATGGTGAATAGCAAAACTATAAGGCAAGAGGTCCTTTAGCTCCAGATTCTGTCAATAGAAAGTAAATAAAACATCAACAAAATAAGCGTACAACAAATCTATGGTGTGGTCTGTCGCCACAGTAACTACTGAACTCTTTATAGTGTTTACTGAAAAACCTGTAATATATATATAATACAACTATACAATAATACAACTGTAATATGTTTAGTCAGACAAGCTGGGCTAAAAATAACATTGGCTCAATGCAGCGTGTTCTGTGGGTAAATACTCTGTAAGGGTGTACTGCAGTATGAGGTTGTAGTTGGCAGTAAGGGGGGGCTGACCTTGCACTGCTCTGCTTCAGTTCTCAGGACCTCAGTGGAGGCTGAACCTTCTCTGAGGAACAACCCCAGTGTGTCCTTTTCCAAACACATGTCCCTGATTGCACGTGCTGTCTTCCCTGTTTCCTTCCTGGAGTGCACAAACACCAGCACCTGGAAAACAAATTCATTTAAACAGTATCATATCAGTGGAGTGAAGCAAAAAGCAACTTTAAATTAAAGAGACGGTAAAATATAATTTAGTCTCATTTTCACTGGTTGTTTTGCGCCTCACCTGATTCTTTCCAGCATGTTCCATGATCTTCTCATAGACAATCTCATTCATGATCTGGAAACGCTTAATGGCCTTCTTCTCTGTGATTCCTACATAGGTTTGTTCCAGAGGCACAGGGCGGAAACTACACAGGAAATTGAGGAAAACAAGCCATTTACCATATAAATTTCATAGTATTTATATTGTGGTAAATGGTATTTCAATGGTGTTTTAAATGGTATTTCCATCTCTCACCTGTTGTCAAAATAGAAAAGTCCCTTAGACGGGTCCACGCGCAGGCAGGTCGCAACATCCTCGTAATTTGGCAGTGTGGCACTGAGGCCAATGAGCCTCACATCTTCCTGTGTCAGCTCCACGTTCCGGATGGTTCGAGCAATCAGGGACTCCAGGACTGGGCCACGGTCATCATGCAGCAGGTGGATCTCATCCTGAATGAGAATACAAAAATCAGAAAATATGGAAAAACCTAAACTGACTAACAGGATTCACTTATGAATCCATGCATTTAAATAGGGAATCAGAGTCATCTAGATTACTTACAATAATGATGAGGCGCACGAGTTGGGTGTACGTGCGCTCCCCACCCTTCCGAGTGATGATGTCCCACTTTTCTGGGGTGCACACAATAATCTGGGTGGCATTAATTTCCTCCTTGCAGAGCTGGTGGTCTCCGGTCAGCTCAGACACAGTGATGCCATAACTAGCCAAGCGCTGCAACAGAACAGCATATGTTGGGGACAGTTAATACTTCTCTTTAACATCACAATTTTAAATGGTAACAGAAGAATAAAACCACAAAAATGCCTATAAACAGTTTCATCACGAAACTCCTACCTTTCCAAAGCTTCCCACCATCTCCTGTACCAGGGAACGCATGGGAGCAATGTAGATGATTTTAAAATCATCAACATTGATGGTGCCATCCATGTTGATATGTTTGCCGATCTCTCGGAGCATTGCCATGAGAGCCACATTGGTTTTACCAGCGCCCTACAAGTCACAGAGAGAGATGGTGAAAAACATTCTCATAAATCAGAGTCAAAGTTTATTTGTCACATATAAAATCATACAAAAAGTTTACTAGAACAGAAATAGAAGTTTACTAAGAAAAGAAAGAGTTTACTATTTGTGTCACTTATGTAAATTAAAAAATAACTTAAGTAAAAAAAAAAACATCACAGGTAAAAGTGATGATAATTATTAGCACATATGAAACAGTTCAGTTTTTTTCACAGGTTGGAAAGAAAATACATTTCTATTGAAAAGAAAATACATTTCTATTAAAAATGTATTTTAGCGGACTAACCGTTGGAGCGCAAACTAGAAGATTCTCATCTGTCTCCATTGCGGTTTTAAAGAGTTTACTCTGTATACGATTCAAAGTTTTGAATCCCTCAAATCCAGCCTGGGCGTATTTGGGCAGCTTCTCAATAGCCACTAATGTCTGTGAGAGAAGCAGAGGAATCCAAGAGTCACTGTTAAAATTACATAACGAGCTCATCAACTGGCGACTTAACATAAATTGCTTTATCGCAAGGCTCTCTTGATTCTGGTTACTTGACTGACACTGACATTCTGCAATAAAATATTTTGTTTTATGACAACTAAATAGTTTTTTTTTGCTTAAATAATTCTTGTATGTATGTAGTGTTGCATATGCCACACATTTTGAATCACGTTCTGAACAAGCATGTGAATGTGTTGACAAACGCACCTCCTCATCACCGAAGGGCTTGGGCTTGAGAGCCGGGACATGCACCTCCTCGTAGCCTTTCCTCTGTTTGCGGAAAGAGCCATCGGGCAGTTGACAGCGCTTGTTGGCCATGAAATGGCTGCCCTGAGAGAAGGCCAGATCTTCCAGGTCTAGTAGTTGTCTTGAGGTCACCGACTAGATGAATACAATACAGAAAAGTAAACAAAAACTCAGTCACTTAAACACCACCTGTACTCTTAAATGAAAGTAGCCAGGCATATTGTAAACGGTGGTTAAAAGTGATCAATTTAGCTTTAAGTGGTGTTTACCGCCCCATGATCAATGTCCATCGACTCCAGATCATCCACACGAGACTTTCTCACTCTTTCCCGTCGAGATCGCTCCTCCTGCAAGGAAAGACAAAAACCGTGAACGATTGATTTTTTTTACCAGTACAACTTATTGAAAATGACTAAGTGCACTTTTAATAAAACACATTCATCAGCATTCAGCGAAAACAGGAGATGAAGTCCTGACCCTGATGATGTCCTCCTTCTCGGTCTCCTGCAGCTGGTAAAGAACTTTGGAAAGATCCTGATCGGCCTGCATTTTATTCATGATCTTCTCCTTCTCCGCTTCGCTCTGTGCACTGGCCAACATGGTACAGTACAGGACTGGATGACATAGACAAGAGCAGGAAGAGGTTAAAAACTGTTCAAACTGTTCAAATCAATTAAATAACTGAATGAATGTATATCATTGTAAGAAATTACAATCCATTTAATCCTACATACTGCTTGATTATTGCCATCTACTCACTCATTCTTCTGTGCTGGCGAAGGACCTTGATGAAATCGAAGGTGTTGAAGCCCAAAAGCAGCACCAACTGGTTCTCACACTCTCTGTCATCACCGGCAGTCTAAATGAAAGCAGAAATTAGCCACGCAGAAAAACGAGCAGAAATGTTCATCTGATCACAGTCTCATGTCTGTGATATAAGCGTTTCTTACCTTAAGAATCTCTAAGACCTCATCTGCTTTCTTCTGAGACACTATGGCATCATTGTAGAAGCGGCTGAGCTGTCGCTGGAGCCAGAAGGCATCAATGTCTCGCGGATGAAGATCCTTCTTTTTGGCCATCATGACGTCTCCTGTTGTGCCCAGCTATGGTGAACAGAGAATGTTATGATGTTCAGTCATTTGTGGTTGTGTGCAGCAACACATGTGGCTTTATTATTTACTTACATTAGCAGTCAGAGTGCTGCTCTCATCAGCCTCTTCTCCCTCACTGTCATCAGAGCCTTCATCCCGAACCTCACCATACTGGTCTTCATCACCCTCCTGCAGGTGCACAAAACACATTACAAAACAAATCTAATTTTTAGAGCAAAACACCACAAAATAAACAAACACTTAGCACACAGAAACTCACCTCCTCATCGGACTCAAACTGTACATTGACTCCGTAAGTTTCATCAATGTTGTCATCTATCAAAATACAAGAAAAGCGAAAGAAAAAAAAGGTTGTGTATTTATCTTCCCAAAAATGAAGCACTTGCAAACATATGTTTGCACCTAAAGTCTTTACCCATATTCTGGAGCTCCTTGTCTCCACCATAGTCTGAGATTTTCTTGCCCAGGTTGACCAAGACATGGTAGCGTGTATCATCAGCAGGCCCCAGCAGCTGCTCCACCTCCCTCCTCCTCTCTTTATCTCTCATCTTGTCATTCTTCAGCACGGCCAACACCTCATCTGCTGCTCCACACAGGATATCTCTTGGCTTAAAGGAGAAACAGAAAAACAGCACTAGTTTATTATGTTGTTACATTATACAGTAATCAACAGTTAATATGTGTTCAAAAAATATTTATTCCGGATTGTTCTTCGAAATGAAGTAACAAGGCATAATCATTTGAGTGGTTTTGGATAAAGAACATGACATGCATCCCACTGTGTGCTGAAACATGGTGAATGTAACTGCTGATTAAGTGTGAGTGCACCATATCATTCTTAATGCTGATCTTACTTGATCTCCAAGGGCTGCCTGGATAAAGCTGAGCAGGATTTCATAAGTCTCTCTGGTCTCTTTGGTCTTGGGCTTGTACACAATTCCCACCATGTCATCAATGCCTTCAGACAGCAGGGTAAAGCCCTTCATTTTGTTGATGTCATGTCTGTCCTCATCTCTCTTTCTCCTCCTACATCACACAAGGACAAAATGTACTTTTCAACTATTCAACCTTCTGTTTTGAGTCCCTTTACAAGTACTTGTGACTTTTAACTAGGACTTACTTTGCTTTCCTCTCCTCCTGCATCTGTGGTTTTGTTCTCTGGCTTCTATCTCCCATTTTTGTCCCCTCCAGTTTGCCAACCAGGGACAGAACCTCTCCGGTCGGCTCATCTCTGCGGGTGCGGTCGATCAGAGATCTGTCCGCTTGCAACACCAGATTAGAGTTCTGCGGGAGAAACGGAAGAGCTCAGTTTCAAGGCTATACTTTAAAATCCAGTGAGATGCCCGTGTAGTTAGTAGTGTTTATTTGACATCACATGCGCGTTCCTGTGCCCAAAATTACTGCACGCGTTCATGCTCTGCTTATTGATGAAATAACGCGTTTACTACTATGTTTCCAAAACATTGTTTTGATAGGCAACCAATGCATTCACACTCCAGTGATCTACACTTTTTGTCAATTAGTTTACATTAACGATAAATTTAGCTTTTCCAGCTATTTTTATTACTAGATAGTAACGAATAACGATAGAATAACGAAGATTTTTACAATCATCTAGAGACTGCACTCACAATTTAATTACGAGTAGTAGTTACGCTTATTTAAACAAAAAGAAAATAAAAATTTCTTCATTTAAAATATATTTTGATCTTAAAATTCACTTATATTTCCAAGTTTTCTATGGAAGCGGAAGCCCGGCATGAACTCAGCATGTCGACCAAAACAAACCACCAAAGCCAGCTAAAAAATGAGATTCAGCTACGAAACACACAAACCCCATTTTAAATAAACATTCAAATATTTAAGACTCTTACCGCTTTGTATTCATACTGCAGACTACGCGCAGTAACATCCGCCATGACTTCTTGTTACTGTAAATGCGATCAAAGTGTAAATCTTCTTTATCAACCAGCACACACAGTGCTAGCGGGAGACAGGCGGCTAAGTAAAATACAGAGTATTCATGTACGTCCCCTAAACATGCACAAAACAAAACTTATATATCGATATCGTGCGCACAATAGCAACTCGCCTTTACAGTTTTGATTTGTTTTTCTTTCTATTCAAAACTGCACCATACGCACGAAACACGCACAACAGTTTAGAAGCCCAGTCACGTCACTTCCGCTTCCGGGTTCACTTCGCTACCGTGCAGTGCACAAGACTGCCCCCTATTGGATTGCCATGGCACGTGAACAAACGCGACCAAGAGCTATCCAATTCCATTCTGGCAGTATGGGACATTAACTTCTTTTAATTCAAATAAAGCGGGACCGTGTATATTTTTAGCGTATTCATCAGTTTATTCGTGATTTTATGAGGGTGTTAGGTTTGTTGACTTTTATCTTTAGAACCGATGGTGCTGAAACAATATTTCAATCAACCAGCCAGATGATACAATTAGGGTCAATGTAGCCTAAATTTTTTGTAGTTCAATGTAGTTCAAAATTTTCAAACGTTAACAAAGAATTCAAACCATTTTTAAGAAATCAATTTAAAGGTGTCACACTGCATAACTATTCTGGGGTGATGCAGTGCCCTCAGAATCATTTACTATTTATTTAAATGCTTAGAAAATATGCATACAGCGGCACACATCCACAGCTTGAGTACTATTGTACTAATTATTGTCTGTTGTGAAATGTGGTTTCTTTCATTTCATATTTTAAATCTTTTAAAGATTTATAGAATAATGTTCGGTAATCCCCAACTTTTATATTGATGCTATTGTTTGGATTGCCTTATGAATTTAAACACTGCACTGAAAACTTTTCATGCAAAGTTTTAGATGAAAGTATTTCCAGACAATTTATAATGTATTTTTTTTAATAAAAGATGTTGTACAATACATTTATTTTGAGGTGAAAAGAAGCACATAGATTATAGAACAAACAATTTATTTTAAATGTCATGCAGATATAGTTTTCTTATAAATAAAACAGTCTTATTGTTTTTCGTATGAAGTATCAATTGTAAATCCTTTTCATTGTCTTTAAAATGTCAAAAGCTGAAACAAACTCTTAGTCTAACCTAAACAATATTTTCTCTTTCTTAAAAAAATAATGTGAGGCCCCAAATAAAAACTAAATATTTTCACATTACAAATTTCACAGATTTGCTTTGCTTATAAAGCACCTTAAAAATGTACCAAAATCACAGAGTGAAAGTGTTCCATGGCAAGACACAAAGCCCGGGCTTTGATCAACTATACAGGACGTATGATAGAACTTTGATGGGTAAATCCACAGAAATTGAAGTTTTACACTGAGGCCCAGCTTTACACAAAGTTAAAGTATTTACAGGATGAGAAAGGGTTAACATCAATATTTAGGTCAGAGGCAATATAACAAAGTAGAACAGTGCCATTATAGCAGCACTTATAAAACCAGAAATTGGCACGGTCACAAACCAAGCAATGAAGATATTCCGGAACAGAAGCCAATCAACAGCCTTCCTGGAGCGAAGCCAGCCAACAGAAACCACTGATCCAACCTGTACACAAAACAAAACAAAAAATCATCAAATGTAAGCTTCCCAGCTAACAACTTTAGGTTGTAAGAACATTTCTTTAATGTTTCCATTAAGTAACAAAAACATTAAAAAAATTATTTTGAAAGTTCTAGGAATGTTCCACATTCCACTAACAACTTAGGAATTTTACAGCAAGAACAATTTTACAACTTTAAAGGAGCATTTAGGAACATTAGCCAATGCTCTGGAAACTTTCCTTGTAAGCTGGGTTGTTACTAAAGACAAAGGAACCAAACACCAAAACGGTCATTTATTATACAGCATTGGTAAGAAGAAAACCAAGGTACAATACAAAAAGTAGCAGTTAGGGTTATAGCAAGAAGTGACCCACCTTGCAATGAGTGGTGCTGACCGGTAGTCCAACGTTGGAAGCAACAACCACAGTAATAGCAGAGGCAAGCTCAATGCTAAAGCCACTGTGAGGGAAACATGATGGTTAGTATAATTACTGTAAACATCTTTACTCATAACACTGTGCTGGTTGAAGAGAAGTACAGTGCCACAGTCAGAATGACGTAATACCAAAGCCAGTAAAACACAAACATTCTGTGTAAGAGAAAATTACTACTCGGGTGCTTAATAAGAATTTCCATGAATCTAGAAGTTTTGTTAAACTGTTTGTTAATATTGCAAAGGCAGAGATAAAGAAGTGGGAACCTGGCGATTAAGCCCCATGAGAACCATGGTGATAAATCTGAACTCTAAGGTATAATCCCAAAAATAAACATTCTTATCAGTTTTTTCTCACTGGAGGTATGAATTATCTGGTGTTAGCAGCTTGTTACCTGGAGGGAGTGATGGGTGTCAGATCTTTGCCCATGGTTTGTATGACCCTACGACCCCAAATCCAGAGCCCTGCACAGATTCCCACTCCACCATACAGGAGCAACCAAACAGGTGTGGGAGCATTGGGTGCTACAGAAGCATTTTCATAAATGAGCCAAAGAGCAACAAGAGGGCCAATCGCATTACTGTAAACAAGAATGACAGCTAATGTAAGATTTATTATTCAAAGACAGAGTTACACTGGAACGATTCAGAAGATGATACAGAATAACTTAAGAAAAATTCAACCAGGATTTGTTGCATTGTTCTATAACCTTATTAGCCTGCTATAGCACAAAAACTGCTAGAATAGAACTTCAGTATCATTTATGATTACAACTTGCTTTGGAGTTTGTGATATGGAGAGTTTGTGGCAACTCCAAAGTTTCTTGCAAAGCTATTAAGCTAAATACTATCAACTACGTGTAGTTACATGTCCTATTGAGCTTTGTGGCTGGATACATACCCATAAGCCTTTAAAAATTAAATATGTTTTTATTTTTCTTATCCAAGCATAATGACTTGTGGGGATGATCTTTGCTACTTAGAATTACCAGATATTGTATTGCTATTTAGTGCTTTTAATAACGTTTGTAGTAAATAGCTTTGTGCAAAGAACTTCTTGGAGTCTGTTAATTATAACAGTTTCTCACTCTGCCAACACAATGCAACCAAATAACACAAATGTAACTTATAAAAGCATGAGTCGAGTCGCTTTGGAGTTTTATAGTTCATAGCACACTTGCATATTCTACCTCATACCTGACATCATTTCCACCATGTGCAAACGATCCAAAGCAGGCAGTGAGAATCTGCAGGAACTGGAAGAGCGTGGACACATCCGGCTTGTCTATCTCAAGCTCATCCACCTCCTCGTCCAGCGAATCTCTTCTGACAGTCTCATCTCCCATCTCCACTGCTAGAGCCCCATCACTGACAGCAGCTTCTCCATCAGCCACTGCCGTACAGTAACTGTTATAGCTGTCATACCGCATGCGCCTTTTCTCTCCGTCCAGTCCGGTCCTGCTTCCCTCGCCCTCTTTCAGTGACCCGTGTATTCCATAGATGGCCATGGTGTAGGAAGTGTAACTGTTGTTGCGGCGAATGGGCTTGTCTCCGGTCTCTGCCATACATTCACCAACCTTGGCTAAATGAAGCTTGTGCAGTAGATCTTTGTAGATTCCAGAATCTTTGTATAGGGTGTAAAACTGGTTTCCGCTCAGGTCTGCTAGAGGCATTTCAGCATTGCCATTCAAAGCTATAACGGATTGGTAAAATATGTAATGACATAGTAATAGTCAAAAAGGGTTTCTGCATAAGGATTCGCTGCCTCCTGGTGGTGGGAGATAATTCTACAATCTCGTCAGTACTTTGATTGTTTTGTTTTACCTTTTTAATCACAACGCTTCAACTAACTAGCTTTTTAATATGCCATTTTAAATGCGTTTTTGACTTAAAGCTGCAGTGTGCTAGTTTGAAGTCTCCTGTCTCTCAGCACCAAACAAACAGTGTTTTCAATGTCTCTCAGCACCAAACAAACAGCAAAAATAATGAATGATTTCAAGCACAGTTTCTACACACTTCCCCTATCATCTACCATTGTATAGACGATCAAGTAATAGTTTGGAATTTTATAGTTGTCTGCATAATATTAATATTCTGGAATAGGGAAAAAAATTGAAGCTTTTTTTGTTGGAACGTTCATTTTTGGATAACTTATTTCTTTAACATTTTAAAAAATTGCACAAAGCATTAACCATTAATTTAGCATGTATAATATCAACTGAGACTGACCATGAGTGCAATCCAGGTCCTTCGTGTCAAACTCTTTGCTGTCCAGATCAGTTTCAGTCGAGCCTCCAATGTTAAAGGCCACATTGTTGCTGTCAGCAGGGGGAGTCTGTGGAACAGGGCAGTAGCTTTGGGCTGGGTTGGGATGCTTCAGTACGCCATTTGAAGCTGCCTTCTTCTCAAGCAATGCTGCACCACTGGTGTTGGCCATACTCTGATCTGATTGAAACACATTACATGAAGTGGAGGGACATTAGATAAATCTGCCAAGAGAAATATTTGTTACCACCTCTGTACTTTTAATTAAACATTTAATCCAAAATGTATTTATTACATCAGAGATATTTTACTACATCACGGTTCTATGTACATTTTTGAATAATTCAATGTATAATCATTGAAATAATATAGTAAAAGGTTACAAAATTAACCACAATTGTAAATGTTTACTTCTCATCTTCTTCCTTAACCGGGGACACACGATGAACCAGACCACCAAAGCAGTAACCAGTGCACAACCTAATGAGATGAGTAGAGTGCCCCACCACGGCACTCTGTCGAATCCCAACACTGCATAAGATAAAGGAGAAGAAGTGTTTTAGTTTGCATTTATGATATATATTCAAATCTAGGCTAGGTCATATTCCTGTTAATGTATGTAAAATGTATGTCCCGTTTATTCAACTAGCATTAGTGTAACTTCTAATTCTGCACCAAAGGAACATGTTGGGGACTGAGAAGAGAAACCAGGTAATGGACCAGTGACACAACAAGAATGAACAACATCTAGCTTTTCTAAACAATGATAGCAGGGGTTTTCAGCCAAAATGAAATTTGGTTTAGGTCAACATGTTGAGAAAAAACTGCAGTGAGATAAACAAACAATTGCATAATTTGTGGTGTCAACTACAGTTGAAATGGGTGACTTTCCAGCGAAAGCTTCGTTTTAGCATTAAAACGTATGGCTAAGATTATTTTCAGTTCCTCTGAAACAGAAGACCCACCTTCACTAACAGTATCAGATATGCTTATGTGCATGGCACAGCAGATAACCAGGAAGTCGGTGGCCCTGCAGTCCACTGATTAGTGTACACTACAAACTTTAGAACAACTGTTGGCTCGCAGTGGTTTTTGCTTATCTTCGGTACATCATGATCCCTCTGAAGTTTCTTAAACATTCAGGTGGTTGAAATTGGGCCAAACCCTTATTTCATATCATTAAATCAGCAAAAACTGTACATACAGCTACACTTTATATTGCAAATACACACACATTATAGTCATTAGCATGAAATCTAATGACTATATATATAACAGTCTAGTTAACACTAACACTAGTCAACGCTAACACTAGTCAGTCACCAGTTATGAATAAATGATAAAACCTGAATGAATAGACTACATGTAGTGACCGAACAGATGAACATTATGTGGGAAGGGGAAAACATTCAAATCTGTGAAACAGTGAAATAACAGACTTGAATAATGACATATAATAGTGAACAACCCACCTAAATGTCTGAGTGTTTGTGAAAGTGAATTAGCAGCAAATTAATAAATGACAAATGTGGGAAACGTATGTTTGTATTGTATGTGCATGACCTCTGCGTATACAAAAGTTTTATTTTAAATTTTTAAAAATTGAAGTTTAACGGATTAAACAAACGTGTGTCCAAAGCTTACTTGGTGCTCCAGTAAACATGATAGAGAACAGATTGATTCCCAGGGTTATGCCATAGAATACTGGTAATGCTCTTAAACCATTGGGAACTGGGTCCTCCTAGAACAAATAAAAATACTCATGTTCAACACAAAGTAATGCTCTGCCCAAAAGCTGCATGTTCTATATCTAATGACAGCAAGAGATTGTGAGGTAACAGACACTGGTACAGCATGTAACAGATGAGCTCAGTTTTGATCTTTACCTTATTTAAGATGAATTTGCGCACAAAGTAGAACAGAATGGCAGACATGATACCAGAAAGCAGAGGTGAGAGAAACCAAGAGGCAACTGGAAGAGATATAAAACAAATAAAGAACTTGGTAATATTAACCAGAGATATACTTCATGTTATATAAGCTTAACCAATACTGCTGAGAAATCCCAAAACTCATTGTTCTCTGTTATTTTAAATCATTTCTCATTAGGCTCTGCATGTTACCATTTCCTGTGGGTATGGTCCAAAAGGTTCTGTTCCCTAAATAGATTGCGTTTGGGTCATGTGAAAAATATTAACGGATCTACACTTAATCATGTTGGGGTGGTCTAACTGCTAACTACTGATTACCATTTCGGTGGATGACTCATTCATCTGGGGAAAAAATACAAATGCAAACTTATGCAAAACCTAAAAAATACTTCTCAATGTCACATACCAATACGAAGCAATTCTAGCCATTTGACCCCCTGATGGCCCCTAGCGACCATGGAAAAGCCGATTGTGGCACCCACAATGCAATGTGTCCCAGAGATGGGAAGTTTCAAAAACGAAGCTAGGAGCTGCCAAACTGCTGATCCTGTAACAGACAAAATCAAACATATGTTCGTCATACAACATTGTGCTAAAATGACACATAAGTGTACATGTACATGGTAAATGCAGCTGTTTTACAGAGCCCCTTTAACTAGGCAGAATTATGACTTTTGATTTTGATTTGACACATATGTTTACAATGTGGATCATTACCCAGCAAACAATTTTAGGTTGTAATAATGTTTCCCTAACGTTTTCATTAAGAAACAAAAACGTTAAGTGATATTTTGAAAGTTCTAGGAACCTTTAACATTACCGTTGACTGTATGACTATAAGAACATAATTCAAACTTTGTTAATTCTGTAACTTAAAAATAACATTTTTGATATGATATAAAACATAAAAAAGTTTTATCAATGTTGTTCCAGGAACATTTTTGATAACTGAGTTTTCAAAGTAACGTTTGTGAATGTTCTGAGAATGTTCCCTGTTTGCTGGCTATGCCTTTTTTCAGTTGGATGATAATATTAAAATTATAAATCAAGAACATACTCACCAAACATAGCACTGATGGAACCAGCCATCAGCACAGTCTCTGAGCCGTTGTACATCTGAATATCAATGATGCCTGATCGGATTGTCTTACTGACCTTGGCCCCCAAAAGCAAGGCACCCACTGTCTCAAAGATGGTGGCCAAGATGCAGGCCTGACGCAGGGTCACCACCCCAGAGCCCACTGCTGTACCAAAGGAGTTGGCTACATCATTGGCACCCACAGAGAACGCCAAGACAAAAGCAATGACAAAGCCCAGCACGAGCAACCAGAGGGATCCAGACATGTCTGTCTGTGTGGCCACCGTTAGCATGGTAACAGTTGCTAGGGATGTTAGTGTCGTAGATTCCATTGCTGGTTCTTAGGTGTAACTCCTGTGCTCACTTTAAGATTTGAAAACCAAGCTGTATTAGTTGTATAGGCAATCCAAGCTACAGAGATTAATGAGGTATTTATTTTAAAATAAATAATAATAAAAGATGAAAAAAAATCCCCTTTAAATAAAGAAGACAAAAATCTCTACCTGCTATCAAAAAAGTTTAGAATTATTGCTAACTACATATACCAACATCTGTCAGAGGTTTGCTTTGGCTGTGGGTGACACAGACATCCATTGTGGACCAGGTCTTAGTTGAGATGGACGGTATATTCTGGAAAGAAAAACTCCATTTGAATGATTTAAAGGCTTCAAGCTCTAACTATAAAAAGCACTGAACAGAAACACACTCTTAAAAAACATATACTGCTCTTAATGTTCCTTCATTTGGTTATGATTTGGAAAAGGCAGAAAAACACTGACTTTGGCGCAAAATAGCCTTAGGGCCTGACCTAATCTACACATGACCAAATGAACACATGAATAATGCTACATATGTTTAAAGCTTTAAACTGTTACATTTACATTTAGTCATTTAGCTGACACTTTTATCCAAAGCGACTTACAAATGAGGAGAAGGAAGCAACTTCAATGACAATAAGAGGCAACAGTAAATAAATGCATAGATATAGTGTGTTACATCATATACCTATAAAATCATACCGCTAATTAAATTGACAACACTGAGTTTTGAAACTGTTATGAAGCTTACAGCACAGTGCCCTTTAAACTCAAACTGCTCTAACAACTGTAGCTCAGTTGGTAGAGCACTGCGCTAGCAACGCGAACGTTGTTGGTTCGATTCCCAGGGAGCACATACGCTGACAAAATGTCTTGAATGAACTGTAAGTCGCTTTGCATAAAGGTGTCTGCCAAATACATTAAAA
>JAZGTJ010002696.1:0-40410 GCA_036877575.1 Botia almorhae | reverse complement strand
CAGTGCTGATGGGTTTAACTAATATCACTGTACATCTATAATATACAGTAAAGAATAACTGAACTTGGAACAGATATAAGCCGGATGCGATTCCTATAAGATGTATGACTTTTTCCGATCATGTTACCTGGCATGTATTAGAACCACAGATAAATGTTAATCAATGCACAATTGCTCTGTTTAGTGACTAAAATGCAAAACCATTCTGAAGCCGTTTACAGTGTAAAACATCATTTACCTGAATAACGTGTTGTCTGACTAATTGTGGACGCCTGCAGAAATGTTGTAGTTTTTTGCACAGCTGTTCCGGCGTTGAATACAGATATGTCGCTACAAGAGGAAAATACATATTTGATAAGTCAGAAACCTCAAAGAGCAGATGAGATAGCAGGCACTTTCTGCATTAAAAATGCAGCTGACACCATGCTGGGTGATGTTGTACATTATTGAACTGTGGTTATATTTATTTATTTATATTAAAATGCCAAAATGGTTTATGGCAAATTCTTCGATTGTGCTTTAAGATGAATAAGTCATTATATACAGAAGTTGTACGCAAGAGCTTCGCCCCCGACAATGAATCTTCTTTTGCATATGAGATTAAGCAAGTTTTTCATTGGCTGGCGGATCATGACAACGAGAGGAGACATTCTTTACCGGGGAATATTTCAGGATAGACCAAAGCATTTGGACACAGGGGATAGCAACCGCAGTGGACTGCTTCTAACCTGAAAGAGAAACGTATGACATATAAGGTTCAATATCACAGTGCGTTAGCATTAGCAGTGCATTAGCAAATGTATTGAAATGACTTGGCTTCATTTCCCCAATTAGCAATTTCTGAAATGGCACCATAGAAGTTGCCATAGAAGTTCTGAGCTCTGAGGCTGACAACAAACCAAAACATAGTTGGCAATGCGTATACAAAGCCATCAGGACTGGCTGTAGAACAATTAGTCGTCCTGCATCTTTGTTACTCTATAACTTACATACCTGCCAGACGAAGCTGCATATATATCAATATATTTTTATTTTTCCGCTACAGATGATCAAAGCATTGCATAGACAGAAAGTAGCTTTAGGAGAAAAGTAGCTTCAAATGTCGTTTGTTATTTTAAGTCTTATATTGGCCTACAGCCTGCAGCGATCCAATTTGCAATTAAGTTTGTCAATCTATCTGATTTATGTTCTTGCATCCATCTGTGTAAGTTCTTAATTGTTGCTCTATGTACAGTAAACAAGTGCTAGGAGCAGGGGCATCCAATCCTGTCCACTATTTTGCAGGGTAAAGATCCAACCCTAATTAAACAAACCTAGCTGTAATGTAGAGGTAATCCTAAAGATGTTGGTAATCTGATGAGTGTTTGACTGGAGTTAAATGCTACAGGTCAGGGCTCTTACAAGAGCAGGACTGGGTACCACTGAATTGGACGTCCGTCTTTGGTTATTGCATTTTGCTTGTAGCTTACGGGTTAGGGGTCATGATTAAATGTATTAATTTAACACTTTTTTCTTCACAATTAATAGTACTGTATTAAAATGTTAAATTGGCACATCTAATTAAAACATATAATGAAGTTTTGTGATCCTCATAACTATAGCATAGTTTTCCACAATCGCAAGCTTTTACTTCATCAAATAGTTCAATCTAGGGCAAACTTTACTCCCAACTGATTCAACTCATTTGAACCCCTATTGCTGGCAGTGGAAATGACCGGCTGTTTAAATATTTTGTAGAATGAGTATTAATATTTAATGAGTCTATCCATCTCTCCCTTCACCATCAGATCCCCATCTCATTTCCCATGCTAAAACCATGCATATTTTAATATCCGATTAGCCCTCTGCCATTCAAGGCTGAAATTTCAAGATTCTGATTGAGCAATGGGACAAATCTTCTCAAACAATCCTGTGGATCTGTGAAACGTCGCAGGGACGTCAAGTCGTGTTTCAAAGTGGTTTGTATTGCTACATATTTAATGGTCACTCATACACTGCTAATAGTAACCAGTCAGTTCTGTGGCGTTAGAAAACAGAGCAAATCAGTGTGATTCAGTATGTGCAGTAATCATGGATCAAGAAGATTATTAAAGCTAAGTGTGGGATACTTAGCCATCGCCCCTGATGTGCTGAAAGTACCGATATGTGGATATATTAAAAAACCTTTCCTGTCCGACCAGTCACAGCTGGCAAAGGTGTGCGTTGGCCTATGTTGTTATAGTTCTACATTTTCAAATTAGTTTTTAGTACGTTTGAAATTGCAAATCAATTGTTAGAGCAAACGCCATGGGTTCGACTTCCAGGGGACACAGATACTGATAAAATGTTAATCTTCAACTTTGGATAAAAGCGTCTGCCAAATGCACAAATGTAATTTTGTCCTACATTACAGTTTAGTTTGTTCATGTTACAGATGTGTCTGTTTATTTTAGGTTTTGTTTAACTTTCAGTAAATATAGTTAAGAAATCATTTGGTAAGCCAACAGAACACTGACAGAGTTCTGATGTAAAATAAGACCTAAAACAAGCAAGACCTTTGATGAAGTTTAAGTTTTAACCTTTAGTACATGATAATAATCATGCTGCTGACCCAGTCTAATACAAACGTCTGCATTTTCTATTCACCCTGAAGCTGCAAAACATGCACTTTTATTTACATATTTCTCTATTCAAACAACTTACAAGCCAAAACCATTGGACACCTGAGAAAAGCTGAAAAAACTGAAGTGCTATAATTTCTCCACAAAGGAAAAGAAAACAACAGCGCAATAGTCGTTGTCCTTGAGCAAACACCAGACAGTGAAGGTTTAGTGTAGTGTTACCTTCTCTGCAACGTCAACATCCCCTTCCCCGATTGAATTCACAGTGAACACAGTAAATCAAAGTCGCTCGGCTGGAATCAACGACAGCCCGTCGTATGAAACTGATTAAGGTCAGTTGCATGTCAATGCAGTTAACGTGTGAGCGTGCAAATGCTTATCAGGCTTTTCATCTCAAATATAATTAGGCGATCATTCTGCTTGGCTGCCTTACTGTTTTTCTGCAGGGCATGCATGGGCGTCTGCTGACAATTAATCAGATTAGGCTAATTTCCACGCTAACGAGGACAGAAGACGGTGAAGAAAAGTCCCCTTGCGTGGCGAGGAGCAGACCAATCAGACGCGAGGACCGGTCGTTAAAAACGTTCGGACAGGTGATTCAAGGTCTTACGTGCACAAAAAGAGCAATCCGGCCTCTTTCTCACGTGATAAATTTTTTGTAGCAATATTGGTTTAGTAAAGCATTAATAACCCGTCTTCAGTTCTATTTGAACTGGATGTTTTCAGGAATTTAAACATTGTTTCAAAAAGCAGACAGCAGGTGTTTGATCAGTGTCTGAACACACACATCGCCTGAGGACACAAAGGCAGCTGACGAGTCTCCGTATGTCTTCTCTGCACTGGACTTTGATCTCATGAAATCGAGAACAACCTCAGCTCGGTGCAGTAAGAGGTCCAAAGGGAACCCAAACCTAAACTGTTACCTAACAAAGCAAAGGATATTTCTATCCAATCAAAGCACCTCTTTAATGCTGTCATTCAACAGGATATATACATTTAGAATATTGAACCAGGATGAGTGAAGTATCCCGTGTAGGTCTGCTGGCTTACTGGAGCTCCTGCCTGTGGACTCCTGCTTTGGATCAGCTCTACCTTGGCCTTTGGCATTATCTAACAAACTCTTCAAAAGTGAAGCACAGGTGACTGAAGATATTGATTCAGGCTATGCCGAAGACATCAAGGGTGGTGCTTTCAAAGGTCTCATCCAACACACATGCTGTACATACTGTGATATACCCCTTAAAAGAAAGGACAGGCCCCTGGGATCGAAAACAACCTTTCAATTAGAACACGAACTTTTCACGACCTGTTTAGGGTTTGAAAAATAACATTCTAAACTTCAGAGTAACATACGAGTATTTACTTGACTAAACAAGTAATGGAATTAGTAGTGGAATTTGTGTTTTTGGAAATAAATGAATTTTCTTCTCTTTTTTTCATTGTTTCATATACTGTACAGAGGCCCCAAAAAGTATGGACACTTCAGTTTAAAAACATATATGAATGTTTTGGCATTCTATATATCCCAAAAGCAGACCAAACTGCATTTATTTTAAAGAGAAACAGCACAAGCACACTTCACAGGTAAAACATTTAAAGTTCCGTATAATTTCAACACAATGTATTTGGACAGTTTCTGACAGTCAAACTTAGTTAACGTGTCAAGAGTGTGATGAACTACACCTGTGAACTGACATCATACATCTACCAAAATGACTTTAACACCAGTTGCTTTGAAGCCATTACAAAAAGGACTAGGAAAAGTGACGTAAGCTGTGAGAAAGGCTCTGCCACAATTCGTTTGCAGATGCCACTTAATTTGTTTTATTCATTGCAGTAAAATAATAAAAATGAAAATTGTCTACAAGTATCCCAATACTATTTGGGGCCAATGTAGCAGACAAACAGCTGTGTCTTCAGATGCTGGCATGAAACCGCTGTTAATTATGTAGTAATTCACTCATATGAATTAATAATGTCACCTGATAGTTTTCCACAAAATCATAAAAACAGCAAACAATGATTTTGTTAATACATGAGCATACTACATAACCGCTGTGTAGTCTTTCTGTTTAGAAAGAACATATTTCTGTGACAGACACCAGAAGAAACTCACATCGCTACTCCAAAAAACTCGTGCTTGGCCGTGGAAACGACGACATCTGCTTGGCACAGCGCTTTGAGGTAATCTTCCTTACTGGGCATGAAACCCCAGTGCTGGATGTGGTCAACCAACTGTTCTTTGGCTTCTGCAAAGATGTCTATAGTGGGAAGGAACGAAGAAGGGACAGAGGCCTCAGAATCGATGTGTAGTAATTAGTGGAGAGAGGGATGTTTAAAGTTTTGCTCATGTTTTGCGAGGAGATAAAATAAGCAAGGTCGTCATAAATTTCGACATAAAACGGAGAAGCATACAAATAATCAATAATGCGATTCTATTAGCAAAATCAAAATAGATTAAAACCGTTTCAACGTGATTGCCTTCCGAGCAATCGTAAACATAATTTCATAACATGAGCAACCTTTACGATCTGTTTATTTCCTTTGGTCGAGCCTCTCTTTATGCCACAATAAAAGTTTGCATCTCAATATAAGAGATTGTGTTTCCTGTAAGTCTTGTTTTGGCAGTGCTAGTCATAGCTGGTGTGCACACGCACGTAAATTTAATTAACACCGCGTCATAAATACTCAAGACTGTCCGAAAGATATTAAAACGTAATTGTCCACTAATGGGACGTGTATTTTGCCAATAAAAATGGTGCCTGTGTGCGATAAAAAGACGATCTTTGAACCTAAGTCTATCCACTTAACAAATTTGTTTCAAAGTTAAATAAAATGCACTTAATTACATTTGTCCGTGATACCAGAGGTGTCATACAGCTAAATCATTTTAAGGATTATAGTGCAAAAAATAAAAATGAGATGATGTATTATAACCTATGTAGAATCCAAAACTTTCATACTTTTACATCTAATTTAATTAATTAAATTATACATACACATTCAAAGAATCCCAACAGCACATGAAGTACCTGGAACGTCAGTGAAATTCTCTCCCAGGACAGAAACTTCAAAGGTCAGCTGTCGCTCTTTGAGTTTCAGTAAGGTCTGGAAGAACAGCTGTGGATCTTTGTCATGTTCCCTTTAGCCAGAGAGAGACACAGCAGAAAAGACTGACTGACTATTTCACATTTGGAAACAATAACATAATTCCAAATTAATTAATAGCAGAAAGATGACAACAATATTATCAGCACGGAAAATTACAGGCCAGACAACGTTCTGAATAAAACGAATTTAAAAATAAAAACCCAATCAGTACCATTAGTGCATTTATTTTGGCACTGCAACTATAAACAAAGAATTGTATTATGGGAAAATGTTTTTTAATCGCTTTTTCCAAAATGTGGAAAAGGATTTTTGTAATAGGAAAAGAACTAATTAATTTGTGAAACAAAAACGTGTGCACATTAAAATTCTGTAAACAGAAGTCCAATAATCTGCTGTCCTTGAAATATTTTGGCACATAAACTCAGATTTATCCCTTCTGGCCTCTGTATGGACCTGTCAATGATCTATTATGACAAATATATGTTTATTGTATCATGTTAAAATGCAAATATTAAAATAACAAAGGCAATGTGCTAAAAAGCTCTGGCGAAATGTCGGTGTTTTACATTTTAAATTTAGATTTCACAAAAGTCTTTAAACAAATCCAAACATCGATACAAATATTTACATCTGAGGTGCATGTTATGAGAGTTCCCCTTTGAATCACAAACAGTATATACCTAAATCACATATCTGAAAGCTGAGGCCACATGTTCTGTAACTGTGATCCAGCCAGCCCACTGATTGCTGGTGTGTTTCCATTAAAGTTCTGAGCGCGGCCAAGAGGTCTGGTGAGCAGCTTTCTCAAAGTCAATCACTGGCAATGCTTCATTACTTCAAAAATAGCTCTCTCTGAAGTGTGCCTTCAAATCTAATAACATTACACATGGAGTACTTTAAAGTATAATGTTTTGTTAAAATGCACTTGAAATCCTTTTTCCCCCCATGGAATTTTTGTCCAATTACATGTGATGGGTCATATCAAACCTGGAAAACTGTGTTCCACCGCCGAGCATTTGTGGGGGATTAGTGGGGGGGTGCATACAAAACTATGTTATGTGATAGTTTGCCTTGTGATACTGTATCTATGTGCTCAAGACAAGAACTTATGTTTTACATGAATATTTTTGGAGAAAAGGACATTGACCACCATTCAGACCAAGTATGAGGAAGGCAAAACATTATTCAAAATATTCAATTATTGTTATTTGACCAAAATCTAAATTTAAAATGTGATGAAAACATTGCAGCAACTGTGCAAAGTGCTGAGGTCCAAAGTAGATGGACAGCTTTAAAAACCTACAGGTTGAACAAAAACAATCAGTTATATCATATAGTGACCCAGACCTTCATAAATTCATAATATTTGTTCTTTAAATACTGTTCCCACTAAACTTTTATTCTGCAGTCAAACGGCCTACTAGTATAGCTAGCTAGCCCACAAGCTAAAAACACTGATGAGAAACTTCCCTCCTAAGACAATGACCCAGCTCACGTGTTTGAAATCCTTCTCTTTGACTTACACTGTGTAGCTGAAGTTCTTTCAAAACCCTGGCGGTTGAGTGGCGAGGTTCTTCCACTCGATAGCACTGAGGTACAGAACCGAACAACGGCCTCGCGGAGCTCATACACGCCTCACAAAAGAGGCTCTGACAAATCTCTGAGCCTGTCAGTGCTGTTCTGTACACGGACTGAGAAGAAGTTCTCCTCACAAAAACGACGATGTTGAAGGTCAAAAACAATTATCGGGGCAGAAGCGCTTTGACAAAAGACACCTCCCACTTGGGTGGAATCTCCTTAGATGAGGTATTAGTGAGGGCTTATTTCCTCTCATTTCCTGTTCTTTTATGTTGCCTTTTCCCCCATGGCTTGACGTTGATTCCCTCATTAATTTTGCAGCTTCTTTGATTCGCTACAATGTGGATGTGATTGCTACCACCTCTGGACTAAGACTGGTTGACCTGCGGGGAGGTGACATGGCGACTGCAGGGATGCTTATTACCCAGCCTGTCAGTCTAGTAACTAAAACAGACTGCATGTAGCCATGATGCCTTATTTCCTACTGACAGCATAGCGGAGGGTTAATTAATATGTCAGTTATGTTATGCAGGGATTGCCAGGGCTCAACGTGCCTCTCGCGCTAAAGCTGGGAGAGAGGAGACCGGCGGACGCACTAACGCACGTAAACACGGGGTCGCGAAAACACGCTGGTGGCTGCTGTTCATCTGTGACATCATGAACTGACTGCATTAATGCAGATCAAGCCAAACACAAACGTATTAGTATTAAATTAATTATTTGAATGTTTTAGCAGCTATGTTTAAAGGCTTTTTTAAATGCAGACGACAATGAGGTATAAGAAACTTATTTATGACCCAAATAAAGTTAAAGGAGATACATTTTGCTTATATGGATAATCAAAACAATCAAGATTCCTTCTAAGCAACTAATATGAACAAAAATAAATAAATATATTCCATCAGTGGCCCAAATAGCTAAAACATACTCTGATTGTCAAACGTAGTGAAAAAGGTCTAGTATAATTTCTCTGCAGATATAATTTGGTTTAATTTTGTATTATCTAATGCAATGAAATACAGACATTAAAGTGAAGTCCAAATACTATTTGGGGCCATTGTGGCCAATATAATTGCTACTACCTACAACTAAAGTGGTGAGTTACCCCTTGACCTCACATTGCAATGAGAAAGAAACCAAATAAAACAAATAATAAAAAAGGTTCTGCAGGGACCCGGCGAATCCTCATTAGCAGTCATCCGGTACCACTTAAAAGAATATGATCCTCTCATTTAGACAGCTATGATTAAATATTCCCCTTTAAGTCGCACCCATGAGGTGCATGTTTTAAAATTCAAACTCTATTTACTGAAAAAGCATGACGTTAAAGGATTCAAATCAGAAGGAAGCGAAAGGGCTAATTAATGGGGCTCTTGAAAGCCCAGGACTCGGCTATCTGGGGATTGATTAGGGTCAGCTGAAAATAGAGGAGGCAGATCCGTCGGTAAAACAAGACAAAACAAACTGCGGATCGTATTCCTGCCGTTTCTCGGCGGGGAGGGACGCGCGGTGCGGCCTTAATGAGGGAGAAACAACAATACATGAATGAGTGTAAAATATATGTGGTGACGTTTTGATTATTGTTTTGACCAACAGCAAACGGTTAGTTTTCTTCTCCTCCGCGCCCCTTAATAGACGCGTTACTGTTACGCGACCCTGATTCATTAGTTTTAATTGTGTGCAAACATCAAAAGTCAAATATTTTCTGGAATTCTGCCTTCGCTGGGTTTAATTCCTTTGTGGCGTTTTCAGAACTCTAACACATCATGTCCTTCCAAGTGCAGTTCTTCTCTAATGCCGTTCTCAGTGGCACGGCTTTGGCGATGAGCGGGGCTCGGGAGGAGCCTGGGAACCACGCAAGATTCATGCCAGCACAGTGTGGTGATGCGTCAGTGCCTGCGTCTTTTTTTACTTGATTGGTGCCCACTGCACAGTCTGGGAGAAACGGAAGATACACAAATATGTCTGGATTTAAAAACAAGGCTACATTGCATAATTGCCTGTGGAGAATGATATCTTGAAAGACAAAGGTCCAACAGAAGGGCAAGGCCATGTGATGTGGTAGAGATAAGGTCTTTCATATAATGGGTAACTAATGTACTCGCTGCTGTTTTGTGTTTGTGAGAGTACATGCCTGTTGGTCAGTATAAAAAAAAAAACAAGGTTGTCTGAAAAAAGCTTCTTAGGTAAAACACAGTGTTCAAAAATCAGAAATTCAAAGGGACAGTTCACCCTAATTTAAAAATACTGTTAACGTTTACTTGCCCTAATGTCCCTAATGTCGTTCCTAACTTTGTTTCTTTGTAAAATGAGGATACGTTTTAAAGAACACAGACACATTTTTTTTGTATTCATTTAAAGTAAAAGGGGACCTAGGCTGTTAGACCCTAAAATTCTGACTAACTTTTCTTTTATGTGTTCCACGACACAGTCATATGGGTTTGGAAAAAACGTGGGTGAGTAAATGACAGAATTTTTTCGGGTGAACTACCCCTTTAAGCTCTTATTACATCAGCACCTGCAAACAGCTGCCCTGGTCAGCGCATGCAATAAGACAGTCCTGTAATCCAACAGATGAAGACCTATCCAGGCCACATGGAGATTAACAATCTGCAACCAGCGATGATGACAAAAAAAACTGAGGAAAAAGGATGAAATGGGACACACTGTCAGAGATAATCCAAGCCCCTTCTTATTTTTTCAGCAGCTCTCGCCCCGTGTAAATCCTAATTTAACTCGGACCAAAGCCAGCGTTTATGAAGCACGGATGTTAACAGCGCTAATCCATCTGTGTTTTGCTCAGTTTTGAAGAGATTACACAATAGGCGCTTTTGTTACTGATACAAGAGTAGGTGAATGACAGAAACGTAACACAAACAAACATTGCAAAATCCCTTTGCCAGCATCAAACTTCGACACTGGTGGTCTTTTTGGTTGTTAATCAGATTTATGGGTGTTTTTTGGTAAGGAAACATATCATCGCTGCCAAGAGATGAGCAAAGAGTCATGGGAAAAATATGTGGCTGAAGCAACAGTTCCTTTTTATATTTTTTTCCTCTGTCCATGGCAGATGAGGTAGAGATACAATGCTGTTTGGTTTCCACTCATGCCAAAAGGAGTCTAAAATATGGGGAGTGGAAGATATTTAAACTTCAACAAAAACCACAGAACGATCCTGCGGGCAATAAAATATTTTCTCATCCCTCCCCCAACGGCCCTTGCGAACAAAACTCAGAGCCACAGACGTTTTCCTCTGTTACTGCCTTCGCAATCGAGTTTATCTGTGTATACAAACTTCTAAAACTTCAATTTAAATATTCTTACGGTGGCTTTCGCCAAAATCGACTTTGAGAAACATTGAGACGATGCCGAAAAATATTACGCACGGGCGTCGAGGGGGTCGATGGAAAGATTTCACGGTCAGAATGGATCCAGGGGTCTATCTATGCATGTTTAATGCTGTTGTACCAAAACAAGCATGTTATCCATTTTCCATGCCTTTGCCTTACTGTCAAACAACTCCCTGGACAGTCCAAAGCAAATAACTCACAGAATGGTAGTTGTATACAGGTTGCTGTTTGAGGCGCTTTCATGTTGCAAATGTTTGAAGTTTGCGGAGAAACAAGCCTCTCACATTACAATTATGTGTGAGCGCTTCATTTGGTGGGAACAGTAAAAGCTGGTGAGCTCATGAGTTCTGTAGACCAAAATTTATTTCTGTTTGAAAATATGTCCGAGGTATAATTCCACTTCATTTTAATGATTATTAATTACCTTTAAAAAAGATAATGAATAAAAGAAAGTAAAATATTAAAGGTTTTGTTTCATGAGCCTTCTTGTATAAATGTTTCTGATGTTATCATGAACTTATTACCAGCGATGTGGCCAGACTATGTGGAGTGGCTGAGGTTCCTCTCTCTCATCCTCACACAATGGCTGATTCTGCGATGCCTCCTTATGTGATGTGACACTCGCAGGTTTCAGGCACTGCTGTGGTCTCTCCTCAGGTGATTCAGATTGTACTGTAAGCTCTGGAGAACTGCTGGGGGACATTATAAGGTCACTGATTAGGCACCTTTTTTTCACTCATTTTCTGTTTTGTCATCACCCTAGCTAAAACGATTAAAAATCTTATTTTGAAAGTTCTTGGAATATCCAGTTTTTTAGACATTGTATTAACATTATTGCTTGGTTGTAAAAACGCTATTTAAACATTCTGTAACGTTTTAAAACGTTCCGATAACAACTTAAAAATACATTGTTTGATATGTGATCTAAACGTTAAAAAAGGTTCCACTGCAAGAACGCTTTTGATAACTTTTAGAGAATGTTAACCATCATTTGAGAACACCCCATAATAGATTTGTTGCATAAAAGTAACTGCTGCTTAATTACCTTCACAATGCTTCCTTGTCTACTAACACACATATGGACATATAATATATACATATAATACACACATAATTATATGCATTTTTATATGTATCTATTGCAAAGGAAATACAGAAATATAAACAAATATTGAATATCTTTAAAAGGCTGTAATATGTTGAGAAATTATTCGTTTCGCTATATTGCCCAGCCATAATAATACATTCTATCAGTTCTGTGCATTATAATACGTAAACAATGTTCAGTGCAGTGCTGTGTTACCTCAGAACTGATGTGAGATTGTGGTATTGAGCAGCTGGTTTGCGGATATCATCGCTCTGCTCTGAATGCCTGAGACGTTTGTGTGCAGGCAGAAATCTAAAGACAAAAGGAAAAAGTTCTTTACCACTATGTAAGAGATACTGTGGAAAACTACTATAAAAAAAAGAAATGCATGACTGCTGAAATAAAAACCTAAGAGAGAAAAAAAGACTACAGTAAAAAACTGTGTCTGTAAACACATTCCTAATTGCCCCCCTTTCAAAGATGTTTTTCCTACAACTTTATTGATTTTTGTAATGAAAAACGACACAAGCGGCAAATAATTCATATGCTACACCAGTCAGAACATAACATGTTTAAGCAAAATAAACAAAAAGGTAACTAAAACCACATTTTAAAAAAGAAAAAGGGCCTCATGTGGCATTTCTCTCTCTCCCCGGCCTTAAAATATGTCAAGCGCACGGCCAGGCTGATGTATTCTGCAACCACGACGATTATTACAAGTTAAAGAAGTTAAAACAAGTCACATTTTCACGTAACTCTCTGCCAAAAGCAATCTATAAAGCACAGAAAGTACTTTCTCCTCTCCCTGTGACTGCAGAGCCTATGCGCTGCCTGCATGGCACCGCCAGTCCTAATTGTAGGTTGCGCGATGGACGCGGGCCAATTAGCTGCCTGAGAGCGAGATTCCCCCGTGCTTACTGACGCGCTATTATTTTTTGCAGCAGAGCAGAACTGAAGGCACTCCTAAAGTCTAGAAAGGATCAGCCTTCGGGTTGCCTTAAGTGAGAAGTCTGGTAGAACAGATACAGATACGTAGCACTATTTAGTACTGCTTTAATAAGCACCCCAAAAGAACAAGAGCAAAATAAGATACAGAAGCAGAAAAATATACCCATGATAAAAGATATAACAACAAATTATATAAATATAGAAAAGCAAAAACAAGTTTGCTGAGGTTAAACTTCTTAATTTACTGTTTTTGTCTTTACAACAATTATATAAACACAGGCACATGGGACAATGGGGTTGTAACTGTTTTCAAAACTTGACAAGATAAACAAGACTGCAAAATAATGAAACTGTACAGTTCATTAAATTGGCCTGAACAAAGTGGATATCTTAAGTGGCACTTATATATATATATATATATATGTGTTTCGGTGAGCCAAACTCTCTGTGGTGGAGGGAAGCAATACAACATGACGAACTACTAACCGATTTAGCACGACTTCCCACAATATGTTTGTAATATACGTGGATCCTTCCAAGTGCTGGAGAACTCATCGACTTCAAAACAAAGGCATCTGTAAAGGCAGTCGAGCGTAAAGAGTTTCTCTCTTGAGTTACATACAGATGGTTGCCCTTACTCACCCTAATATTAAGTGCATTTCTAACGCCCAAGTTAGTTACCAATCACAAATGCTTGTACAATGAAAGAAAGCGATACAGTTTTTCACTTTTCAACTGTGTTGAGATCATACTCTAAATGAAACCGTTTCCAGGTTCACCCGTGTTACGGGACACAGGCGTGCATGTGTTTATGCATTTTGACTCCACTTTCATCTAGATGAAAACAAGTTCAGAAAGCATTAGTCAGATACAGATAGGTAAATTGTGGTCTGAACAGAAAAAACCTTCAAAGAAAACCGTTAAACGTACACAGAGCCTTCTCCAAGCAACTCTGAAGATGACGTTTTAAAGGCGACGCTCTAGTCTTGCATTCATCTCGGTGAATATGCATTTAGAAGCAATCAATGGCCATCAAAATATGAAACATCACAATGTCATCATCATTCTCCAAACGTCCTCAAGAAAGACAGAGTATCAATGAGAGCAGTCACTCAACAGCTCACCTCCATTAGATTAGCCATTGATAAAAGTGCCAGAGAAGAGTTTTGCAATGGATGAATTAACTAACAGATGTGGACAGGGGAGCCAGGCTACATAAAGCTGCACTAAAGAGATGACAAGAAGGTGGGTTCAGCAAGGTATGAGCGATGGAGCTGCTGCAAGAGCCGGGAGGAAAATTTCATTTCGAGGGCCATTTTGAAAATTACACGCGGAGGTTTTGACTAGGCAATAAAAACACAGCCTTGTCCACCGGCAGGAGAGAGAGAACGCCACCAATTAGCTTATTTATAAATCAGACGCAATTTCAGTGATGACTTTTACCTTGCATTTGATTAAATGTGAAAGGATGGTTGGGGGGAAAGTGGGGGTAAAAAAATCAAAGTCAAAAATCATTTCATCTAATTTCCTTTATTGGCAATAATCACAAGCAGTCTCTTTTTCCCAGGCTAATGAAAAATTCCATTGATCTTGAGGTCGGCTGCTGCGACGGCTCAGAAGTGGAGCTACGTGTGAGCTGTGCTAAGTTTCTTCAGCAACCCTTGCAGTTTGAGAAGTTCTTCTGTGAAGATCAGGAGAGCCTCTGGGAACGTTCTTATCTCAATCGACAGAATTTGTCGCATGATGTTGATTACCACAGAAAACAATTTTGACTTGTTGCTTAAACTTTTTTTTTAAGCGTATTGTAGTGATTGCAGTCTCAGTAAGACGTTTGGACGTAACTGTGCCAGCCTCTGGAAGATTTCAAGGCCAAAATGTAAAGCTCATACATTACCTTAATTATTCTATAAAAAACACGTATTATGTGAACTGCAATCTAATTCATCCAAGTCATCATTTTTGTGGTAGGAAGGCTGTTCTTGGCAGATGAAGTTATTAGTCACCGATGTATTATCTGTTAGTGTTCCAGTACATCAACAAAGGCATGTTGTCACACACTTGATGTTAGGTTAAGATGAAGCAGGTGGCTTTTGTTTAGACTGTTTTTATATCACTGGAAATTATATAACATATTATAACTGTAGACATCATTAATGTATGCAGACAACAGAAAGACAAAAATGTCATGTTCTTCTGCTAATTGTAGATAATGGTCTAGCAAACTAGCTTCATGTAAATAAGGAAGTCCATCATCTTTCTGATATGCTTGCATGGACATCATGCCAACACAACCAAATGTCTTGCAACTGTACTATACTTTTGGCAGTGTGTGTGCATGTGTGTGTATTTGAATGTTTATTGCCTGGCTGCATTTACTTCCATAGTAGGGAACTTGCTGTTACCACAATTGTTGCTTTAAAAAAGAAAAACGACTGAAAAAATGGGGGCGAGAAATTTATTTTTGTGGCGAAATGTGGACTGCTACAAATGCTGCTGATTAAGTTTAACTTGTATTGAAACTGGAACATTCTCCTAACACTTACTGCCCACCGAGCGAAAGCAAAACTTTAACGCAGCCGAGTGTGTCGTTTTGAAAGCACCGTCACTGACATTAGCTCATCAGCGTGGGCGTTCTGTACGGTGGTTTGACAGAGGTCCGGCGGGATGGGGCAGGAGACCTGAAGAGAGCCTCTGAGATGTGCATGAAAAAGGTCATTACTGCACATTAACATCTACATTCATTATTACCAACTGACCTCATAGTCAAATGACAAATCTACTGCCCCGGCCAAAGCACACAGCCTGGACTTTAGTCTACAGTACGTGACATCGAGATTAAATACTGTACCTCTGAGGGCGAAGAGGCGAGGACTCGGAATTTTAATTACAAAGATTGACAAAAGTAGGTCACAGGAGGTAACCAACTGAAGGCTTGTTGAGGTTTCCAACGATTTTACAGCATTGCCCAATTTCCATCTAACGCAGATGATGGATATGATCGTATTGGGTCGTGGAACGTGTTAGCGATGACAGACTTTCTGTATTATGTAACGTGCATATGGCTCACCAAATCTGACATGGACTGGACAGATTTTGACACAACTGCATAAGCCATGACATCTGTCATGTGAGACAGGCACATAACAGGCCGAGCACTTCAAACAAAACCTCAATGTTTCAGTCCATAAAAGTACATAACTGTACATCACATTAAACGGCACTTTCAAAAGAATCTTAAATGTTAGCAGTGGCAATGGATCTGTTGTTTTGGAATAGAGGTAACTATTGCTTTTCTAAGACAGCCTAGGCTAACCAATAAAATGCTTTAGGACTTTATATCACTGTAGACAAGGCCAAAGTAGCAGTTGACATTATGTTTCACTTACACATGACACATATGCTATGATGTCATGTTCTTACAGCTGACTCTGTAGCTGCTCTCTAGCTTTATCCAAGTGTTAGCTTTATCCGATCTTAGCTACAACTGTTCTTGAGTCATTCGAATGCAGACTCTCCCTCTTATGAAAATATATGGACAATTTATGCCTGCTAACATGGGTTGATATTTCTGCCACATCAGGAGCAAACAATGAAGGAATGCACATTTTTTGCTATTGTTTTCTAAAATACCTGATTGCATCACAGCAAAATTTGTGGCCACAGGCCAGTTGCTTGGGACAAATCTCTGAAGCCATGGGATTTATCCTTGATTCCTTCCTATTTATCACAGTTCGCTCCTAGCACTTGAAAGCGCCATATGGACTCAATTGTGGTTCGTTCCTGGCACACGTGATCTGGAGATCAGACGCATGCCATACCTTTGGGTTTTTCACAGGACATATACTGGAGTCCTCGTGCCATAAGGATGGAGATCCCTTTTCAAAATGTCCTCGGTGCACGAGGTGGTGGAATCCAATGTCAAAGAAACGAATGAGAAAAGGTGCCCGCCAGATGTTTCACCGACAAGATTAAACGCTTGGTGGTTTGATTAAGAAAGCCCGTCTCCTCATCACTCCATCCTGCCCACATTAAGGCTTAAGAGCAATCAAAACAGAGAGCGCTACGGGATGAGTAGCAAGGCGGATGAGGATTTGGAGCCTGGGTGCAAAGTGATGCGTTTCTGACCGCTGGTGGCCACCGAGTCTGAGGGAGTCTGGTGTTATCAAGAGCTCCACGGGGACCTGAGCAAGTACACAACAACAAAGCAAAAAGAATTAACCGAAGTTTAACATCAGCAGATTTGACACATGCCGTGACTACCACAGCTATCACGCCAGGCGAGGCAGCTTTTAACAGTTATGAGTATTTATAAAACATATTTGTGCTGGACCAACAGCAAATTTTCCAATACACTGGAATTGTTTCCTCAGCTGTCCAGGGATGAAATTACTAAATGAACTCCAAAAATTCCCAAAATGCTGTTTTACAAATGACAAGTTCTCTGCGACCAAAGGACCAGAAACACACGCATTCTATTCTTTGAATGTTCAATTAAATAATGTAACCCACACAACTATGAAGCCGTGGCACTGGTTTGTGTAACAAGGTGATCGGCGTCTTTGATGCTACTTTATTACTTCGATATGGGACCAAGGCGCATAATTTCCACTGCCTCGTTCCCTTTGAACCGTTCTGAGACAATCTCTGCAGCAGGATATCCTGCCATCTGCTTCAGTAACAGAATCGCTTCGCCAGTCAGTCACTGGCGGCAGACCGGCGTACAGAGTCACATCCATGCCTTTGAACTGCTTTTAAAAAGCAGCCAAATACCCTCTTTTCCCCACCAACTTTGAAAAGTAGCTTCAGTTATCTGTGCCGAGTTAAATGGGCTAATGAAAACCTGTCCCTCCTGACAATGAAAGTCTAGCGAGAGATTCCTGCGATGGATTTTCCCCTCGATGAGCTCGATAGCACTGTGGTCCCCGTCATAGGAGGAACTGTCATTGTTTTTGATCACAGCGTTTGGATCAATACAGCGCTGGCCATCAATCTCAGGGCTCCGATTGAGCATGTGGGACGTTCTGCAAACATCTGATGCCAGTTAAGTGCTATGGAAACCAAATTCACTCCTCTGCCAAAGAGGAGAACAATGGAAATCAAAGCAACATTACATTGGAGTCTTCCAGGAGTGTCTTTGTGATGTGGCGGCTCTGCGGGGCCGGAGCTCTTGAAAGGACACCTGATTGTCACGTGACTCTACGCAAACATACCCTGTCGGCCTGTTGTGTTTTAATACAAAGCCTGGTCTTTAATAGGGGCCACCAGCGTTGTGGATTTCAGTGATTGATGATGTGGTATGGCCTCTCTCAGCTGGGCTCCTGCTCGCTGGGGTCAATCACGATTGAATTACCGCTATACGCAGAAAGCCAATTAATAAGTGAGGTCTGATGAAGTTGATCCAAAGGACACTGTGGGGGAATAGAAGCATTTAAAGGGGATTTCTTTGGGTTGCACTATATTCAAAAAGATGTTTTGATTGTGAGGTTACTTTTACCTTGTTTATTTTTCTCTTTCTATTTCTCTCTCTCTCTCTCTCTCTCTCCCTCTCTCTATCCATTACATGGCGATGGGGACTAAAGACTCCCCTTTAAGGGGAGTTCCCTCATACCTAACCTTTCCTCTCACGACAATACATTTAATATAATAATTCGCATAATGATTTGAACTCTTACAATAATAGTTTAAAAAATGTAAAAACATTTAACAGAATACATCCAAGAGAATAAAATATCACAGAAACGGGAGACAAAGAGAGTCCACCTGCAAGGTATTTCATTTCAAATGCTCTGCTTCTCTTCTGTTTGTCTCTGGGAATATTTTGAAATTCTTAAAAGGTTTGGACAAAGTTGGTTGCTGTGAAAAGAACCCAGGGCATGTTGACGGATGGCCGACCATGCATATAATCGTTTCCTTACACTCTGTGAGTTTGCTTTGGAAGGGGCGAATTACCATCTGAAAATGAGCTGAGAAACACTGTAGGCGAGAGTCCTGCGTCATCAGTGTCAGATTACTTACACCGTAACTCTTACCCATGATACACAACACACACACACACTAGTGTGGACCAACATTACTAATGTCATCTTAACCCACATTTTACACACAGGGCAAATTTGTCATCCGACCAAGCGTAGGGCACATCCACACTTATCCAAACGAAACACACAAAAAAATTCTTTGACTTTTGGCACTGAACTGTTTTCATTAATAAAGTCATTTGCATGTAGATTTTACATTTGTAAACTTGCATTACAGTTGTATGGTTAATGTAGGTAACATTCAATGAAAATACAACAAATCCACAGCCATTTTAGTAGCGACAAACACTTCAACATGACCTCGATTGTGTGTGTTGGTCTGTTTCCTCTAAATCGTGAAAAACAACCTGGAAAACACAAATGGACTGGATAAGCACTAAAAATCCTAATATAACACAATAATGCATTAAAAGGAAAATGGGAAACATGACTCTTTCATGGGGAAAAGACACAGAAATAATGGACTGTAAACATATTAAACTGAAAGATTTAATGCTCCTTTCTAAGACAACATGAATCTTTCATGACGAGCGAACACACATCCTGGGACACATGTGATTCATGTTTATATAAATGTATTGAGCTTTGACAACATGGGGCATATATTTTTATACACAGTAGGGCTGGCAATCAATTATAATCAAATTATTTATTTGATATGCTTATAAAATAAATAAAATATCATTATTAATCACAAATATCACATTTGCAGAGAAACACTCTAAGTAAAGATAATTTAAGACACGTGGCTGTTGAATTAATTCTAGTCCACTAACTTTGCTTTCAATCAAACTCAATCAAACCTTTTTTGACACAACCGTGTATGTCAAAAAAGTCTGAAGACCAAGAACGTTTCACAACTGAGGGAAGATGTGAATGGTATGCACAACATGTTTGCAGTCTCTCTAATCTTAAAACCAGCATACATAAGCCAGCCAAAAAATGCCTTAAATCAAGATGAATTAACAATATTGTTCCACTCGTTTCAGGTCCTGCTTGCTGTTCATTAGGAATCTAATAAGAAGCAGGCCGCTCCGTGGAGCTGCTGCTAGCCGGCTTTTTCTTGACATTGCTTTGGAACGGTGCGATGAGAAAAGCACCACCCGATGCTTGCTGATCCAAGACGACAGTTCGAGAGGCAAATTCTGAAGCCAATCTAGACTGCGCAAGTCCAAACGATGTACACAGCACAGTGAGATTTTAAAGCCGCAGGGGGTGGGAGAAGGAGAGGCGGGTAACAGCTTGCTCAGCACCCCCAAATAAAAGTAAAAATCAACATAGGAATCAACCAGTGAGACCTAAAGGACATCAAGCAGAATGCAAGTTTGCGAGTCCACAGAATTTTAAATATTTAGTTTTAGTTAGTTTGTCCTTTAATCAATCGGTATTACCAAAAGCAAGATTATTAGTTTTTCTGATAAAAAGCAAAAATAAATAACAATAAGACTAAGTCAGCAATAAAGTATTACATAAACAACGGACACGGCACTTAGATCAGCATATCTACTCGCTCGCTTCGGCGCAAGCAAAAAATGGTTTCTGAAAATGAATCTGGAAACATGGTGGGTTTTAATAACCTATCCAATAAAATGAAGCTCTATTTGATTTTGTGTTTAATTTGCTGATATTCAGGGCAGATGAAACCCCCTGAGTGAAAACCTCCTTCATTTTCACAATTTCAAAGGTCCCTTCTTCTCAACCGCACAAAAATAAAATATAAATATTTACACCATCCACAATCAAACAGACTACAATGCATAAAAAAAAAAATCGCTGTCCACAGCTGATTGTACGACTGATGGGCATTTTGCGTATACGTGTGTGCGCCCAAGCAGGCATGTATCTGCAGCCCGAGCGTGTCAAGTGATCCACACAGGATATTAAAGCTGTCTATTCTAATCACTTTCTTGCACAACTTTGCCCACTCGCCATTAACCACGCTTGCATACGCGATCAGCTTTTGGGGGCGGATTAAGAGTGAACTCGCATGTGTGTTTTTTAATCAGTGATCCCTGGAAGGCTGCAGTGAGGGATAAAAGCAACAGACCTTGTGACTTTGGGAAAGCGAATCGGGAAGTGAAGCACACGGGACTTGGGTCGGATGAGCTGGTCCAGGCCTTTGGGCCGATGGTCAGGCATGGTCTTCATAAAGGTGGAGATAGAAGACAGGAAAGACTCCATGTTAAACGAGGAGTTAAAAACAACCACGTCTGCAACGAGGCTGGGGACAAAAGCAGAGCCCGGGAAAACACTGTCAGTTCAGAGAATGAAGATTTATATTTACATAGTTATCCAATGCTACTTACATTGCTTTGCTTTTTACAACTTATATTTAAAATGCAACCATTATTAGTATTATTCTTTTTAAAAAGCAAACATGGCCCTTGGGAACTGAACCCACAGCCTTGGTATTGCTAGCATCATGCTCTACTAGTCGAGCTACAGAAAATAAAAAGAACAACACAGCTTGTTCTTGAAAGGGCCACTTTTTAAATAATTGCAGGCAGCCACAAAATGTCAAACTTATCATAATAATGCTCCTTAATTAAATTAATTTTCAAAAATGAATGTTATTAAAAACAACATATGTTTTGAAAAGCAAACTTCACTCATATGCAGCATGTCTACAGTAACTAGTCATTTTGAATAACGAATACATGTTGATTAAAATCCGCAGACACAAACACACCATGTTTTTAAATTGCGCACTGATTAACCCCAATTGCCAGAATCAATCACGGCATTGCGCTCAATTAGAGAGTGAATTAGAGGAGCCGAGCTCTTTTTGTGTCACTGTTCTGCCATGTTAATAAAGTTGAGCAAGCAAAAGGCCTTTGAATTATTGACATGATACTCTGACAAACAACAATCACAATGTATTCCAATTAGAGCGCTTAAAACCATTTCTTTCAAGCATCAAGATTGATTATGACATTAGGGTTTAAAACATTGACTTCTTAAGTATTAGAGCACCATTATACAATCCCATAATTACCAAGCACATCATGCCAAGTACTGAACATGATAAACTATTCTGTCTCAGACACTAGCTTTTGTCCAAAACCTAGGTCAATCCCACAATGCATTGCAATAAGCACAGTACAAAAAAAACACGGAAAGAAAAGATTTTAAAAAATCAACGTTGCATTCAGGAATTAAAAAATAATTGTGAAAAAATTGTGTGATTGATATTTTCACCCAATATTTGGGTGTGCCGTGTATTTTTGTGCTTAATATACCATGTTGCTAGTACAGTAAAACGCACCCTGTTATTAACAACAAGTTTACAGAAACTATACTTGTTATTTGTAGCTCTTGTTATTTATATACTGCTAAGCTATAATGTATTAACATATGCAACACATTATAAGTATGTTCCTCATTCAAAGGTACTTGTGTAATGTTGATGAAACTCTGATGTTACCATGAGAGGATCTGGTTGTAGCCATACTGGAAGTCTCTTTCTTGGCTCTTGCGGACTGGATAGACCAGCTGGTTCTCATGGAAGTAGAGAACCTTCTTCAGACGAGCAATATCAGGCCGCAGGGCAACAAGCTCAGCAAGATTGAGAACGGAGCTGGTGAACAAAACTCTGCAGCAGAGAAAACAGATAAAAGAAGAAGCCATTAGTGTGCCGTCTAACATGGCGTTCCATGAATATCAATACGGCTTCAGTGACCCAAGCACTGACATTCTTTCTCCTTTTTATAAAAAATCTGGTTAAAAAGAACACTTTCCATTTTATAATTGTTTATATATGATTATATATGATGAATAGAAGATTGAAGATGTTGCTATATATTACCAAAATTGTCCAAAACTGTTATATATTGCTACAAACAGCTGCTGTAGTTTTGCAGCTGTTGGTTTTAGAGGGTTAAATAGGACCACATGAATGAAGTTGGTAAAGTTGCTATAAGTTTATATCAGGTTTATTTTAATAAACACTGGCTTCTATACATTCAAAACTTTGCAGAGTCAAGGAATAGGAAGTGAACCAGCATAAACTAACAATGAATAACTGTATTTTATATTCTGTGTATTAAGTGTATGAATAAAAAATGCATAATAAATGCAACTACTGCAGAAGATCATAACAGGATGCAAAACTGATCCTACAGTAGATATGCAAAAATCTGATAAAAAAATGCAGCATTTAAAAATACAAGAGCACACAGAAGTCCACTTGTGTCTCACTCCATGCTGGATATAACATTATTGAGGTTAATGAACGCTCTTTTAAGATGTTACATACACAAGTAGGGGCCACTGAAGATTTTACCCTTGTATGTGCTAAGAGCCATGGGACGAGGGCTTTGAAGTTCAGTTCTGGTCTCCCTAAATGAACCCAGCCTCCTCTTCATAGCCCCGCTGCCTGTCACTCTAACCCCGCAGCCCGTTCTCCAGCCTCTTTGATGTGGGGAGCCCGCGGCCTCGCGACCGTGACTCCGCCGCTGTCAGAAGTGTCCCTCTTATGCTAATCTACAACCGGCTCCCTCTAACCAATTCCTAATCTCAACTATACGAAAAACCAATCACACCGCATTCAGATCAGCGTGAACGGGCGGCTTCTACCGTCCCGTGCCCCTGTAACCGCGTGGCAGGATTAGTCCGTTCCGCATCTCCATCAGGGACTGCGTGCGCCAAACGCCACTTCCTAAATCCTCACCCGCTCACAACTCTGAAATCAAACCAGATGATGGAAGTTACTATTTTTAGCCTTGCTTTCCTGTCCCTGCTGGAAATTATCAAGTGGAGGACGTCCAATACTAATGAAACAGGAGGGCTTACGTTGGTTCCCTTTGAACTGAAGGTGAGGGCAGATACTTGATGCATCTTTTTTAGGTCAGCCTGGTTGATGTGGTGGGCGAGTAGGCAGATGCAAGACTACGTGCATAACTGCAGGTCATATAAACCTTTGCAAGTGATTTTCAGGCCCACCAAAACTCAAAAAACAACTATGACACTTTTAAATGAGAGAACTTTCTATAACCCCACAACTGGTCATTTTCTCAAACTAATACACACAATACCCTATATCCAATTACCGAGGTGTGTAAACAAACATCCTTCACAGTAGTTTGCTTCTGGCAAGCTATTGTTGGATTCCATTCTACTGTGACATGAACGTAACTGTCGCCCACTGACTTTTCCAGCACAAACTATTAGCCATAACCAAACCAGACATTGTGTGTCCGTAAGCAACCTGTAAGATAAGAGGCAACAGTGGGTGGGCAAGCTGTTCTCTGCTTAGTCAGGTTTCTAACTGCATAGGAGTTTCCTGATCAAAGGTAGCGGACTGGAAATACGAGCGTTGCTCTTGGCACACTGTAGTTCCTTTTTTTAAACATGTTTTGCAGATCTGAGTGGAGTATGAGATGAACTATTTTTTTCATTGATCTGACTACATCATATTCTTTAAAAAAACATTAAATGAGGCATCTTGCCATGTAAAATTGCATTTTGCTGCAATTTTGCTTCAATGTACATATTCTGTACGACCAGTCATTTCAATAAATTAATCATCACCAGCCCAAACAAGGGAGGGGCTGGTAAAGTGAGAAATGCATTTCAAAAAACAGCAATTATTAATAACGGTATGCAAAGTGCACTTAAGTTACCAGGTAGGGATATTTCACAATTGCTTAGTGGTCTTTTATACTTCACTGCGCTTCGGGTAAGTAATCGCAAGACACAAGGCCAAAAAACACAACCCATGACTACACATTTATTAGTGACTTTATGAGAAAACCTGAAGCCGCTTTAAATAAGAGGACATGGCGGTATTTATCTCTGGCGCTCCTAAATGGCCTGACAGTTAAAACAGATTTTGAGGTTAGTGTCACATATAGGGGCTATGACAGTGCAAATCTGAAGGCTTTAGGAATGAAGTGTATGTTTTGTCTTTTGCTTAACTTTGAGTGCAGCGAGATGAGATTGCAGCTGAAGGAATGTTCAGGGCTTCCCCCGCCCACCTGCGGTTTCTCTGTCCCTAAAAGGAAACAAGAAAGTCCCCATCCGATCCTATTCTCTAGACGCACTTGCGTCCCTGTGTTACGCAAACAGGGACAGCATTTGAACTGACACTAATAAAGGTGATAAAAGTGATATGTTGTGATGTTGTGCATACTCTCTCGAAATGCACTGAAGTTTTAATGATCATATGCTGAAGATAATCTTGGCTGATAAAATTACAAAAATCTACATTCAGTTAATTGTTTATCTTGCAATCAGCCGCTTAACCAGTAAAACTTTCAAAACTTGTCAAACTTTTTTTTTGACTAAAACCAAATGTGTAAAAATGTCACAGCGTTATACTTTTGTTTAAGTGCAAACCCAMTGTGGTGTTTTAAAAGGCAAAACGTTGTTTATTGTCATAATTTTATGTTTATGTTGTAATGGTGCATTTGAATGAAAAAGAGAAATATCCTTCCTCATACCCCATTTATTTAGTGAAAAGCAGTATTGAAACATGCCTTGTATATTTTGAACTGAATTCTTCTCCTGTTTATTATTAACTTTTTACTTTAATGCTACCATACATTCCATAATTGTTCTGGTGTAACTTTCTAGGGCTTTCAGAAAAAAAAACAGATGTTTGGGGGTCATTGGGGTTTTTAGTATGACTATTATTTTGTAATTAGGAAAAACGTTGACTTTTCAAAGTAGCATATGTCTTTGTTTTACCAAAATAAATAAATAAAAACACAGAAAATTTTGAATATCATCTGTAAGTGAACTGGAACTGAAAACAACTTTTTACTTGTTTGTGTGAAACAAATATTTTTAGCTGCCGAGTTAACACTTACTTTTTTAAAATATAATGTGTTAGATATTATAATAAATTATTGTTTATATTAAAACCTCTTGTTTTAGGATTATAAACGTATACATAAACAGTCTCAAAAATACTGTTGTGATATTTTATGCTTTAGAAAATAACTTTTAAAAAGTTGGATTGCTTATGAACATATATCAACACAACCAAACTGAGGAACTGTGCTGACCTGTAGGAGGAACTGGCTGGAACTGTTTGCATAAAGAACAGGGCAGAAGTTCTGGCCCTCCAGTGCCATTTCTTAGCAGGCAGAGTGAAGCTTACACAGTCTTCAACACTTTCCTGAAGAAGATCAAGCAGCTGCTTGTGGGAGCCACCATTAAAGGCCTCCAGCAACAACACACTCATGAATACAGGCCGATGGAATGGAACCAGAGCTGATATCTGCAATGAGAGAAGCGAAAACGTGCAGAATGCACAATAAATGAGTTCAAAAGAGCAGAAATGATCAAGCATAAAATCCAATAAAACACTACCTTTCAATGACTCATACAAAAAGGACGTAAACAACATTCATAACGAAAACAAAATTTTAATAGCTTATGAATAATGACCACATATTGGGTATGGGTGTTAATAATAAAAAATTCACCCACGTACTGTACTTTCCAAGTCACCTAGAATTTCATCACAGATGTGTCACAATGGAGGGTCAAGTCATAGCTGGAATGAGCAGAATGAGCAAAAACATATTCAGCAAAAACGTAACACTTCAGATGATCGGATGTTAATTGAAATGATGTTGTTTTCGACAACTAAATTAAACAAGCAATATCTGACATGTAAGGCTGACCTTCGCAGATGACAGCATCGGAATGCTAGCAACTATAGCAAATTTGTGTTGTGTTAGCCATCGATTCAATATAACCATACACACAAACATTTTTCACAGTCATTCACCTCAAGTCAGATGTGAGCATTGCTGAGCATAGCGATTTATGCTAGCGAGCGGAACTGTAAAAATGAAGCAAAACTTCACAACAGGGAACTGGAAATGTAACAGCTAGTGTAGGCTGTAGTGTAAGCATCTAAGCTGAAAGGCTGGGGTTTTCCAAACACTCGGATACGCAGAGTGGGATTTTCTCACACAATGATTTACCTTTACCCTTTTACCTCAGAGGCCGCATGTTACACAGGTAAGGCGTAAAAAGCACTCAACCTCAAAATGGAGAGGAAAGTGAGGGGTTAATGTAGCCGCGTTCAGCCCCCGACAGTTCATGTGAAAGGGAAACCCCGTGGTGCTCGACCTCACAAGCAAAAGCAGCACCATCATGACTGTCATGGATCCTGAGTCATCGCTCAACTGCATTCAAAAGGCTTGCGTGCTTAAAGCGTTCACTCAAAGGAACCAGCCATAACACAAGAGTGGGAAATAAAAGGGAAAGAGCGAAAATCCCGTCACTATTTACCCGAGAATGGCCGTGCTATTTTCTTACATGCAATAAATATGGACGGGGATCAAATATAAAGTTTGACTTGACAGCACTGTTAACTTTTCACTTTCATGACACGAAAAATCAGCCCGACCATTCTGCTATGAAAAACAGAATGTCCTTTAGACAGTAAGTCACAAGTTTTGAAAGACGAGGATACGTGATGACAGAACTATTACTTTAAATTTCTACCGATTTAGAGAAAATACTTATCAAGAATCTGTGAAAGCAGGATGAAAAATTACATTTACATGCAACGCCAGCATATCAGGCCCATATAAAATGAAAAATGTGAAGATAATTGCTCGAATTTTAACAGCCTAATCTTACTCATAGAAACCCGTTCAGAGAGGCTTGATGACTTTGACACCTTAAAATGAATCGAGGTCAATGTACAGGCCTAGCAGCATGGTCACCCCTATACGTATACCCATACAAATAAACCCAACATATTCCTTCCTCCTTTTTCCACAGAAAAACATACTTGTTCCCCGAGGAGACAGGCCGTTATCTAATCTGCATTATTCCAGATGAAATGCAGGATTTCCTTTGGCTCTCAGAATACTGGGGAAGAGGCAGCTTTAGAGAGATGAAGCCTCAGAGTACAAAAAAAGTCAGGGATGCAGCTGATACATCCGCAGGGGCAGTGCATGAAGACGTCATATCAAGAGCCAGTACCAATCCTGACGATTAAACCCATCAGTAAAAGTGACTCTACCAATGGCACCAATAAGTGCCAGTACAGGGGGGCGGATAGCATGGCACTGCCCAGTGACAAGCACCCAGAAACATGGCGCATTGGAGCGTGTGAGCCAACTCGCGACACCTCATTTTAACAGCCTCTAGCCATCCGTGGATGTCTCGAGTGTGTATGTGTGTGCAAGTGTAAGTGTGTGTGTGTGTGCGTCATCACCCGCGATGGACTTAGACAGGGCAGGAGGAGGTCTTAAAGTGATGTGGTCTTTCTGGAGGGCTAATTCAGCCAGAATGAAACATCCGATTATGTACTCCCACACAGCAGACCAAAGCCACGGCTGATCACTTGAAATTAGACTCGAGTGATATGAGGAAACAACATGAGGACGAGACTTTGCCATGATGCATCGAGGCTACATCCAAATGAAAACACCAACAGAATAAAATAGAGTATAGAGATCGTGCATGCATATGTGTGATTCTTTAGCTGAGGCATTTTTGAAAAAGGACAAACCCTAAATAATGATAAAAAAAAATGTGAAAAAATTATTTGAGAAACACAATAACTTCAACTTTAATTTAAAGGATGAATTTAATACAGTATTTTTTATCAAGTATCGTCCTAGGCAACAAAACAAATGCCACAAATTGAAGATTCATCCATATACCATACCACCTACATGAAATCAAAATTTGTTGCTCGTTTTGGAATAGTTCTTAAAAACAAGCTCATACAGACTTCCTTTCTGACTCATGACAGACGAGTGTTGTTAGATGTTTTGTGATGGAGTGTAAAATAACAGCTGCAACAGACATCATGTTTCCAACAGCTTGTTGTTTGAAAGAAAATATGAAACCTACACAGAGGAAAACAAATATTTGTATCATCACATATTGCCTGGGTCGAGAACGAGTGGGCAAGCCCCTAAAGTTCATCACGTATAAATACGTTGAGCAACATGTGCCATCTTCATAGTTTGTATTTTGCCAAACCACATTTGATATTTGATTTCGATCTGCTCTATTGTACAATCAAGTTATCTGAGGTCCAATACTGAAAGTCACCTGATTATCAAAAATAAAGGTCAGATAAGTAAATACCTTTGAGATAGTTCTACACTTCCTGATATACGAAAACCTCCATTGTGCGTCCCAACGAGTGTTAAAAACCATACAGAATGATATAAAACACAAGAAAAAGCTAACTGACAAAAATGCTCTATATACCACCCAACCTTCCTTCCATTGCCACTGGATTGTCATTAGACACGGGTAATAAATTTTCCTCAGCTCAAGCAGCATGAAATAAATGTGTCAAAAAAGCTTTCTATGATGATATTGTTTAACAAACTGGTTTAATGAATGTTGCCTCCACACATTCTTCAACCTCCAGACAGCCTGTGCCAAGCTGAGTGGCATCCCAATCAACTAAAACACTATTAAGCCATGTAAAATGATAGTCATTTGTTCCTGAAACCTTTTAATTCCAAATGCTCAGATAGACGCCGCCACTTTCGGAAGGTTCACCACACGCACCGAGGGCACAAAGTACTATTCATAAATGCCTTTGATCTCACATTAGAAAAGCAAGAGGAAGTTCACATTTTCCACGAATTAAATTTTCAGACCATCCAAGTGTCTGTTCTGTCTTTTAATAGAGTGAGCTGTGTCCTCATTCACCTCGTCAGAGGCTTTGTGTTAACGGTAATCATTAAAGGAAAGGAAGCTGCGCTGTAATTACATGCTAGCGCTTACATGCTAATCACCGCACACTCGGCCGAGGGAGATGAAGTGAGCGAGCGACAGGCACGCTAATCATGCGCCATGAATTGAGGAGTTTAACCTGATTCTTTATCATTTATGGGTGACAATTAGGTGACAGACTGCAGCATTCTGAATTAGACGAGTCTTGATATAATAAGACAAAGGCTCGGTCTCGGACTAAATGTAAAACACTTGGTTCCTGTACAGATCATTTGGCTCTTTTGAAAGAAGATGGTCTACCACAACCGATGCTTCCTTGAAATTTCAAAAAGGTCTTAATGGAGGGCTAATTTAAAGTGTCTGTTGGAGGAAATTGTTTCATGTTACTGTAAAAGATTTGATCTGATGACAAAATATGGTCGACTTCAAAAGGATATTTGCTACATGCACTGTTTTTCGAGCATATCCAATGAATGAGTGTTTTTTAGAAAGAAAAACAATTTAATTCACTGCAATCAAATTTTTAATCAATACCAATTACTGGAATGGAAATGCCATTTCAATGTTGCTGGTTACCCTGTATATTTGACCAGATGGACCCACATTTCCAATTATCTATCCATGTGTGTTGTCTTTTCATTTGATAAACTTCCTCATTATAATAGTCCAGTATTCCGGTGCTGTTTCCTAAAACAACATTTAATTTCTGTTCATTTTCTTACCTAGCCACTAACATAAGCAACATTCAATTACCTACAAAATAAACAGCAATATAATATAAAGATAAAATACAAAGTAGTCCGAGATGTTTCAAATGTAGAAACAGTCATAACATAATCCAAACAGCACCAAAAGGAAAATGGTGATTCAAAGTGAGAGTGATTAACCTTTGTGAAGAACCTCATTCACATCCATTTGCTCTGCAACACAATAGGAATCTAACACCATGATGCATATTTAAGCCAGACATCTTTGTAACATTCAAGGTTGCTTCCTCCATTTCCTCTCTCAGAGTCATTTCAAGCAAAACACAGCTGGTCCAGATGAAACCATGTGAATAAGATCTGAAGCAACTACCCCTACATCAAATCGTAGCATTTAGATTAAAGGCTGTTGATATCCAGTGCTATTCTAGTGGATGTAAAATACTCTGTGGCCCTACTGGTTTATCTAAATATATCAGATTGTAATAATTGTTCTGTTTACTTTCATTTGTCTCGCATATCTGCAGGTGTCTCGTTTGGTGAGCAAAGTAAACTAAAGTCTGTCCTTATCAGGCGTGTTTTAAAAATTGCTTGTGTGCTGTAGCACCTGTCTGACAATTACTAGCAGTGTACATTTTATAACAATGTTATATATATATTTAGATATATTTACATATTTTATTTAGACAGATAGACAGAAAGTAAACGTATATTTGCGCACTTATGCCACATTTAAATTTTCATTGCATAGATAAAAAAGCTGAGCGTCAGCTGTCAGTTTAAGTGAACTGCATATTTTTGAGACCCTTTTTTGCTATTACTATTAAGCTATTAACAGTACAACTACTATTGCTACAACTGCTACAACTACTATTTTTTGCTATTACCACTAAAGATGTCAAGGACATGAAGTCAAGTAACACAGGTCTATGTGTCCCTTCGTGTTGTAAAGTCAGAAGTGTCCAAATACCGTTTGTCTACATTATACACAGTATGTCTATTCTCTTATCATTTCTCCAAAGGTTTCTTGTATTAGATGCTTTGCTTAACGGGTGTATTCATTTAAATTAAATGTCACTTAGCTTAGTATCTTATACAATGCAATGACGTTCGTACATTAAATGTGAACGTTGCATTTATAAAAACGACATCTTCACGTTCATAAACTGAGTTGAGAACAATTTAACTTTTATTTATTACACATCACTAAAACTCACTGCTCAAATGCATATTTATATGTGCCTTCAGTTATTCGACAATCTATAAGGGATAAACGAGTTTTAAATTAGTAATGCCGTCTGATCTTCTAAAAGACCCGCGTGCTCAATTCATTCTTACCTCTTCCTGAAAGCCTGGCGTGTGTTTACGTCATGACGTCACTACGTGACTACGCTGTGTCCAGATCTGCAGCATGAAATCCCTCAGCATCTATTTTACACGAACTCACCCACGTTTGCAAACAGCAAAACGCACTCCCTGTCCACGCGTCGTATGTTATTGCTATAATTGCATGTCTTAGTCTCAATATCTTGTGTAAATAACCTACAGTTTTGCAACACTGCATTGCTGCAAGTGCTATTTACACCAAAAATACAAATATATTTTTATAATATTTTTACATACACGATCTTCTTTAAGAAGTCCGTTGTTTATGTACTTATTTGTTTACAGCTAAAACAATGTTACCACCCTTTTAGACTAGTAACAATCACACAGTTCTCACTGGGTATTTGTAACTTTCTTTTGTTTTAATTTAAGCATGTCCTGCTTTTACATATATTATATAATAAAATATCACACTGTTTCCAAGTCAGTTTTACCGTGTTTAAAATCTGTACCTACGCGACTAGAGTATTACTTCCTCAATGTCAAATGATTAATTTTTTATATGCAGTATATTTTTATCTACAGGCATAAAATATTGAGCCTTTTATTTTCTGAATCTATACTTTTAATAGGTGGCGCGTGAGCGCGGGTCACTGTAGCTTTAAGTGCAGTGATTGGTCCACATCATTTATAGATACTCACCTGAATGGAACACGGCAGAAACGTAATAACTGCCGTTTTAACCTGTCGTACCATATTAACTACTCAACTTCACCGGAATTTAATTTGCATTTTAGCTATCATATTATATTGTGGAAAGTAAGAGTGTTCCAGATATTCATTCTAAGTTATTTTCCCCCTCATGCATTTATTTATTATTTAAACTAAGTTACCTCGTCTACATAAATTGAACAGCAAAGGAAATGTGTATTGCAGAAGAATGTAGCTTACACTGTTCTATTTAACAGGGCCTCTTTACACAGTACCGTTAGCTTCTAAAATGAAATGGACTGTACATCCCTGCGGGGAGAAAAGTGTCTTGAATAGTTCCTTGAAAATTAAACTTGAGATGAGTATGTGAGTTGAGAAAATTAGCAAGGTCATGGTTAATGGAACTCCTTAGAGTTCCAACGTCGAGACTTCACAGTCAGTTTGGCAGCCTGCAGCTGATGTTAATTTAGCGCAACCCAACATCATTCAACTTCAAAGAGACTAATAGAAGGCTATCATACTGTGAGAGACTTTGATAAGGTGGATTATATTGCTATGTGTAATTCACATCAAAAGGTAAAGGTTCCAGTAATTAATTAAATGATAGCAGAGAAAATGATACCGGGGAATACTGAAGTCTGATGTTTGATAGCTGTTCCTCCAGTTTATGGAGGTGATTTATAATATGGATGACACCAGCATTATGTATGTGCGCTCGCTCAGAAACACACAAAAGCGAGTGTGCATACTTTATTCTAATAATATTTAATAGCCAACTATTTAAACACTTGGATATCTTTTTCTGACTGTTATCCTGAATTACAAATAACCAAATAATAATAAATGCACCAAATAAATGTTTGCCAACCGGTTTGTGACCTTTTAAGTGACTACACAGGCATTTAAAATTAAATTTGGCTACATTTATTCGAGCAAGTTCATTTTCAAGAGAAATTACAAATTAAAAATTAAATTATACTTCAACAGACATTTCAAAAATCCCAACAACCACAACCCCCCTTTATTTTTTTAGCTAAAAAGGGAAAAGGAAAAAAACAAATAAGATGAATAAAGTGGAATTTTTCCTTTCAGTCAAAAATACAGTGTTTTCACAATATTGTATCAAAAGTTCCCAAATTGTAGATTCTCCTTCATCAGGTAAGTGTAGTATGAAGAGCAATTCACAGCAATTGCTCCAGATACAATAAATGCTCTCTTTACTTAAAATTTGCTCCACTTGTAAGGATCCTTATTTACTAAAATATATCTATATCAAGGAACTATAATACTGTACACTACAGTATGAAATAAATATAATTAGGAAATATAAAATGAGTCACATAAATAAAATGGTAGTTTAAAATAAAAATGAATTTTGTATTGAACAAAACAAAACAAACCCAAGATAATACTGACAGATGATCTTAAAAAAAATACAGAAAATTGCACAAACAATACGTAAACTAAACAACTGCAGTCTAGATATACTAATACTGACGTAGGTACTTCAAATGACAGGGTGAAATATTTCATTTAATACTAAAGCAGGTGCAAAGAGAACACTAGTCGACTTCGCATTATACTGTACAAGGATGGCACTTGCAGAAAACACAGGTGAAAGGATTTGCATATAAGGCTTTTCTCGAACGAAAAAACACAGGGGTTCTGACAAGGTCTCATACAATGAGCCATCGTCATTACAGTTTGTCAGACTTTTCCATCCGCCCCTGGCCAACTTTAAGACTTTGTATATTTAAGAATCATAATACATTTTGTTTAGTTAAAGTCGCTTCATTAAAAAAGCCATGGTGAGACCCCAAACGTTGTGTGGCTGGTCAGGAAAAGAAAGGTAAAAGAAAGGGTATCACAGTAAGTGATAGACAAACACTGACACACTACTGCATTTCAAGCGCAGTATAAGTACATATAGGCAAATATCTTTTTTTAACCCAAGAATTTTTTTGTTTTTGTTTTGTTTTTTGTGTTTTTTATTTTTCAGTTTTCGCAATACTTTTTCAGAGTGCAATTCCCAGGCTTGTGCTACAACCACAATAAAACACAGGAGTTATATGGAAATCAGCACCGCACAGCTTTCTGGCTGAAAACTCTGTACATTTTAAAAACCTTTTTTTTTGCCATGAACAATCGTTATCACTTATTTTTGCATAATATGGATTCCTTCAAGATCCAACCTAGTTTCTGATGCCTGTTTTTGGAGTTCCACACTTAATATTGATGAGTGCAAGCCTCAGGCACACGCTCAGTTCACCAAGACGTGGCAGTGTGGTACAAATGTGAATCTGGCTCAAAGTCCCTCCGAAGGGGTGGAAGAAGGGCGCAATACAAGCTTGAGAGAAACAAAACAAAGAATGCAGGAAGCTTAATCCGAAATGCAGTAGTTAATCAGCATCCTCATTCTCGCCATCAGGATTTATCTTGCTCGCCAATTTCCCCTCTTCCGAACTCTCGTCCTCTGTCCCTCCCGTCATTTCACTCTCTTTCTCACCCTTTGCTGTCCCATCAGGAGTGTCAAATCTCTGCTCATCTGCCTCCATTTCCTCTTCCTCCACCAACCCTGTCTCTTGCCTGTCAGTCACTTCCGGATACTCCTCCTCTGCCTGTCTGGCGCCGCCCCCAGTTCCATCTCTCAAGATGGTGTTTTCCCGTGTAATGTCCTCAGTCTGGTCCTCTGGATCAGAAAACCCCAAGGGCCCCAGGCCTTGTAGGTAAGCTCGACGCATGAGCAGCTCCGTGGGCTCCAGGGGTCCGCTGTTGTCATGGCTATCTTGTTTGGCAGCCTCACGCTCCTCCGCCTCCCGTTTGCAGTAGGAATATCGGTGGTTCATGTGCTGGGAGTAGGAGCCGGAGTGAGAGAAACGCTTGCCACATTTGTCACACTGGTAGGGTTTCTCGCCCGAGTGTAGGCGTGAGTGCTCGATGAGGTGGTGCTTGTGTTTGAAGGCCTTCTTACAAATCTGGCACTGGTGAGGCCTCTTTCCTGCAGACACACAAAGAGAGAAGAGCCAGCAGGTTAGAACAGTGTCCAAACCATCATTATAACACAGAATTTTGAAATTTGAATTTTTAATAACAAATTAAAACTATATTTAAGTATTAAATATTCAATGTTTACATTACATGTAAATGTAAGGTAAAACATTACAATTTACTGAGACACACATCTTAGTAAGTAACCACACAAAACCCTCCTTGTGTTGATCTCATAATGGACTCTGACAAAAAAAATTTGTTTCCTCAAACGCAGGAATCTCATTTGTGATTAATTTGGGGAAAAAATGGGAAAAAAATACTTTGTCCTGACTAAAAAGCCCCTTTTATGTTGAGCACCAACAAACCCGCCCCATTTATTTTGGATGTTACCAAAAACAGTGCAGGGAGTTGAGGGGGAAGCCACGGTCCTGAGGTGCTATTCTAAGGCTGTCTGTGACTGTTCTGAATGCAGCCAAGAGGATCAGGTGATTATCACTCTGTGCCGCACAAGGTGAAAGTGAATCAGTCAGCATCCCTGACAGAGCGTTATGACATCATGTCTCTAGATTAAAAAATGCTTAGATAAGACAGCTGCCTCGTGATGCCTGGTGTAACATGAACACCTCCCGCGCACCTCGATCGTAACATCTACAGTGACTCCCAGAATCAAGGAAATAAATTCTAGTCTAATCAGTAAAGTAGGTGGGACCTGCCATTTGGCATTCAGTAATTCCACCAGTAGCATACTTGCCATAAAAACCCACACACTCGCCATCATCTCCAAGCGCATGAACAGATGTACTATATTCTTGGCCATGAATAGCCCTGGCATGCTTGCAACACCTTCCATAGCAGCCATACTTGAGATGGTCCCCTTCCCCACCTCCCCTCATCAAATTCAAAAATAGACGAGATGGCAGATTCCTTTCTATGCATTCCAAACGAAGAATGTAAGTGAGGATGATGCAAACGTGTGAAAGAGAGGAGTCCCCCAGGAGGGGAGGTCACATTGTGGCATAGAAATGCCAAGCACACATCAGGCTTTCACACACCTGGCATACTGTGCCATGTTGGCATGCCAGTTAACTGCATTGAGAATGTGCCTCCATGTTGACTGCTGTTCCAAATGCTCAATTTACAAGCTTTGTGAGGTTTGTTGTTTACTGAATGAAACCCTTATACGGGACACTGTGTGTGCATCTGCCGTTTAAACAGGCAAATTAGGTAAAAAATATTTATATGCATTTTAGCGGGATTTTAAATATCATCTGTGTCACCCACTAAATTTAAACTATATACCCCTTTGAGCCTGTCAAAAAGAAGGAAAGCGTTACACCTTTGGCATGGGTTTGAAATGTACAACAAAAAATGGCAATGGACAGAAATAAAATTAGGTATAAAAAAAAAGCAGAAAAGAAATTAAAGAAACACAAGTGTGGTAAAAAGGGATTAACTTGGGAGGGGTGGGGGTGGACGAGGGTAAAAAAAAAAAAGAGTTGTCTAAATGTGATATACCTGTGTGCTCATATTTGTGTCTTAGGAGGGAACTGGTCTTCTGGAATGTTTTGTCGCACAAGTCACACGCGTACATACCACTTTCAGTCTTCTTAATCTTCTTCCGGGCGAGCAGCGACTCGCTGTCTGTCAGGTCTTCGAGCCCTGACATATAGTCCCCTGCGCTGTCTAGTAGCTCCCCCTGCAAAAGAAACAGATTTTAGACACTTCGCACCATCCTAACCTGCCACAAATCCTAATCCTAACCTGCCAGCTAGTGAGAGACAACCCATTTGATCCCAAGTCTGGACAGAGCTTATCTCCCTAACCTGTGTAAGACCTTTATCGCCTGAAGATGCCTCAAAAAGAGCGACATATGGGCTTGAAACAGAGACTTTACATGGATTTGCTCAGTTTAGTATTCAGAGAAGCCTAAATTTATCTTGATAAAGTGAAGACATGCCGTAAACTGAGATTTAATGTCTCACATTTTTTATGAATTAATTTTAGAATATTTATTTTGGTTTCTTTAAATTGTAAATCATACCACTAATTACTCTGTTATAAAATAACTAATAATAAATAATAATTTGTTTAATTGCACATACACTAAATGTAACCCTTTGGGTAAAAGGTTTTAAAACAACGTTATTTAAAAATAACATGGAATGCATTGTGAATGCAATTGCTATTTCCTGGTACCATAATATTCAGTTTACCTGAAAGCCTGGTTTCCTCTGGTATTTCCGACGCTGCTGCATCTCAGCAAAGGTGGCTGCCCCCGCTGCGTAAGTATAAGCCATATGTGGTAGAAAGCTCATGGGGTCCAGCCCTGGATAAGGCCTGAGTCCTGGGATGCTGGCCTGAGCTGGAGACATGAAAGTAGGTGGGGGAAATGCTCCATGAGGCGGAAGCGGAGTGTACATATGCCCTCCACCGAAGGGGTTTATGCTAAAGATTGGGCTGGAGCTTTTATCCAGCTGATTTTCATTGCCCAAGCTGTTGGGCCCATTGAACTCCTTCTTGATGTGTGCCAAATTTAAAGGCTCTGTTCCCTGTTCACGTGCAGAGTCGTTACTGTAGTCGATAGAAAAGCCATTCGGTTTGGGCCTCCGCTCTGCCTTGGAAACTTGTTTTGGCAAAGACAAGTCCAGTGGTTCCCCATGGGCATCCTCAGAGGCAAGACTGTTAGGGGTGTATGAACTGCTATGTGAGTGTTTGGATGATGATGATGAAGTGAGATTCAAAGGTGAGGGTGTCTCACATCTCAAGTGGTCCACAGAGTCAAGTGGCTTTTCATTGGTCTGCCTGATGCTTGTAAACTGATGTGGTTTGGACAGTTTGTGCCCTGAATCCCCATTGGTGATGGCTTGGATCTCTGCTGTGGTGTCGCCATATTGCCCCAGCGAAACAGGTGACCGGGTAAATGCTGACTCTCTGACCAAGCCATGGTTGATCTCTCCACAGCTTTGCTCAGGAGGGGGAGATCTTTTCCTAGACAAACTATGAAGAGATTGAGCTTTCCATTGCACAAACGACTCTTTCACAAACTCCAGAGGAAGACCTACTGCCATGGAGATCTTCCTCAGTTCTTCAGAACTGGTGTTCATGTCAGTGTTCATGGCAAAATAAACATGTAATACTGACTTGTGATCCTTGTAGGGGTTGACGGGGCTGGTGGCATTCCGCTCAGAAAGGGATGCGGATATCACACCAGTCTGCTGCTCTGAGCTGAAAAGGCCCCTTCGGCCACTTGGTACAGTATCATTAGGTTTAAGCACTGCTTTGATCTCCTCATTCATCTTGCAAAGATAGCGCTCATGCTGATGTAATGGAATAGGGCCAGAAAACGTTTCCTTGCAATACTGACATGAGAAAGGCGCATACTGTGCATCTCTCTCTTGTGTTTTTTCTTCAGATCCAAGATCCATACCATGGTTGGGTCTTTCTTTCTTGACTTCCACAGCCCGTCTCTTAGAATCATCTGTTAAACTCTGGAGACACGCTTTGGCTTCATTGACCTTTTCCAATGTGTAGTCAATGATGGTCTTGGTGGGACTATTGTGACCAACGCCAAGGAAGCCTTGCTGGGCAGCCAATGCCAGCTTCTGCTCCTCCATCTGGGAGCCTAATTCCTTCATGTATGCTCTGAGCTTAGAGATCTCTTCTGGATTGCCATCCATCTTCTGTCTGCAAACTGTGTTGTCCACAATCTGAAGAACCTTCTGAACTTCACTCATGTTGTTGGTAAACCCTGGATAGGCCAAGGGATGAGAATCCAATCCGATACCCAGGTGTTGCAGAGGGTTCTGAGATGAACTGTGCATCCCTGGAGGACTTCCTCCATGTCCACCACCATTGAGAAAGGCTCCTGACCCTCCATAGTCTTGCTGTGATGCAATCATAAGACGGTATTCATTGAAGTCCAGGGGCTCAGACTTGATGTCAGGGTGGGCAGATGGGTCTTGGAGGCTCATGGACCTGCCATTCTCCAGCTTGTGACGGAGCTGAGCTAGGGCAGGACTGCCTGGCGAGGATGCAGCAGAGGTTGGTGATGAGCCTGGCTTAGTGTTGACTCCATGGCGCACACGTCCATTAATAGAGATGAGGCCAATGCACTTCTTGCTACTTATGTGGGAACTGTAGGATCCAGAGTGAGAGAAGCGCTTCTTACAGTTGGAGCACTCATATGGCTTCTCACCTTTGGAAAAAAAAAAAATTATATATTTTTTTGCATAAATATAAAAAATGATACGCGTATATGTTAAATTAGCTTATTATTGTACTTTGTGCAAGAAGTTAGAATTGCCATGCAGTTATGTACTAATAACTAATATTACTGGATGATGTACTAATATTACTGGATGAATCACAGGATGATGTGATCTTACGCTAAATAAATGCATTTATTTATTGTCTTGCATAATTATACAATTATGGTTTTAAATATTCATCATATACCCCGCCAAACCACACTGAATAACCATTAGAAAAATTGGAGACATACGAGCTTAGACTATATATTTTATTGCCATTCATCTTATGGCACTTATGTAAGGAGGTTCTGAACATAAAATTGAATGAAACACTCTGCTTACCGCTGTGAATGCGGAGGTGCTCCTTCAAATGGTGCTTGTATTTGAATGCTTTGCCGCACTCTGTGCATTTGAACTTGCGGTTACCGGCCCCTTCGTTTAGTAGTTGTGGCTGTTAGGGAGAGAAACAAACAAATTAACATGAGTAGAAGATGGCCACAAAGTTTATAAGAACTTCTGAACCTGAAATTATTTAATAATATTTATTATTTATACAAATAATTAAAACGCAGCACACCAGAATGTAAAGTATGCACTATCTGTAACCAGGTTTTGAAACTGTATTGTATCAATTAAGATCATGTGGTCAAATGGTGGGGATTTTTTATGTTCTCAGTACCTGAGTACCTACATTCTCAGTTATTCTGTAATGAAGCCGAATACTTTCAACATCAAGCGTTTGTCTAGGTTTAGTTAAAACAGTGTAGGCTGCATCTGTATTCACCATTCAAAGTTACGTAGGTGCTCTTTTTGCATTTGAAATTCAAATGTGGGCCCCAGATGCACAACAAAAACAACAGCATTCACCCTGCACCCCACACACAGACACAAAAGGTCTGTGAAAAATGTGTGGGAGTCCACAAGTGCACGTTTATTAGTCAAAATGTACAGTACTATGCTGAAGTTTATTCTCCAAAAGTTTAGTCATACTTGTGTACATGGGTTAGAGAAAGATGTACATACTATACTATACTATACTATACTA
>JAZGTJ010002695.1:0-40129 GCA_036877575.1 Botia almorhae | reverse complement strand
GTGATGAGGAAGTGTTGGGCAGGTTTGGAGTCAGGGAAAGGAACAGTGAAGGACAGATGATAGTAGACTTTGCTAAAAGGATGGAGATGGCTGTGGTAAATACTTTTTTCGAGAAGAGAGAGGAGCATTTAGTGACCTTAAAGAGCAGAGGAAGGAGCACACAGGTAGATTACATCTTATGTAGATGAAGCGACCTGAAAGAGATTAATGACTGTAAAGTTGTGGTGGGAGAGAGTGTAGCCAGACAGCATAGAATGGTGGTGTGTAGAATGAAGGTGTTGGTATGGAAGAAGAGATCAAAGGTAGAGAGGAAAACCAAGTGGTGGAAGCTAAAAAAGGAAGAATACTGTCAAGAATTTAGACAAGAGTTGAAACATGTTCTGGGCGGTCAGCTAGTGTTTTTAGATGAATGGCAAACTACAGCAGAAGTGATCAGGGAGACAGGAAGAACGGTGCTAGGTGTGTCATATGGAAGGAGGAAAGAAGATAAGGATACTTGGTGGTGGAATGAAGAAGTTCAGGATAGTATACAGAGGAAGAGGTTAGCCAAGAAGAAGTGGGACATGGAAAAGACTAAGGAATGTAGAGAGGAATACAAGGATTTGCTGCACAGAGTGAAAAGGGAAGTGGCTAAGGCCAAGCAGAAGGCATATGATGAGTTGTACTCTAGGTTAGACACTAGAGAAGGAGAGAAGGACTTGTACAGGTTAGCAAGACAGAGGGATTGAGATGGGAAGGATGTGCAGCAGGTTAGGGTTATTAAGGATCGAGACGGAAAGGTGCTCACAAGTGAGGAGAGTGTACAGAGAAGATGGAAGGAGGCAGCGGTAGAATTTCTTACTAGATTGTTTAACAGGATTTTAGTGAGAGAGAAGATGCCTGAGGAATGGAGGAGTCGTGTAATGGTACCTATCTTTAAGAACAAGGGTGATGTGCAGGGTTGCAACAACTACAGAGGCATAAAGTTGATAAGTCATACAATGAAGGTATGGGAATAAGTAGTGGAAGCTAGGTTAAGGAGGGTAGTAGGTATTTGTAAGCAGCAGTATGGCTTTATGCCCAGAAAGAGCACTACAATCTTTGCTCTGAGAATGTTAATGGAGAAGTACAGAGATGACCATAGGGAGCTGCATTGTGTTTTTGTAGACCTAGAGAAAGCATATGACAGGGTACCAAGAGAAGAGCTGTGGTATTTTATGAGAAAGTCAGGAATAGCAGAGAAGTATGTCAGGGTGGTGCAGGTTATGTATGAGGGAAGCAGGACAGTAATGAGGTGTGCAGTAGGTCAGACAGAGGAGTTCAAAGTGGAGGTGGGACTGCATCAGGGATCAGCTCTGAGCCCATTCTTGTTTGCTGTGGTGATGGATCGTTTGACGGATGAGGTTAGACAGGAATCCCCTTGGACAATGATGTTTGCAGATGACATTGTGATATGTAGTGAGAGCAGGTGGAGGAAAACCTGGAGAGGTGGAGGTTTGCACTCGAGAGAAGATGAATGAAAGTCGGTCATAGCAAGACCGAGTATATGTGTTTGAATGAAAGAGTGAGAAATGGAACAGTGAGATTACAGGGTGAAGAGGTAAAGAAGGTACAGGAGTTTAAGTACTTGGGGTCGACAGTCCAGAGCAATGGAGAGTGTGTAAAAGAGGTAAAAAAGCGAGTGCAGGCAGGTTGGAATGGATGGAGAAAAGTGCCAGGGGTGATGTGTGACAGGAGAATATCAGCTAGAATTAAGGGGAAGGTGTACAAGACAGTGGTGAGACCAGCTATGATGTATGGTTTAGAGGCTGTGGTGCTGAGGAGGAAACAGGTGGCAGAGCTGAAAGTAGCAGAACTGAAATGTTGAGGTTTTCTTTGGGAGTTATTTGACAAGGTTGGACAAGATTAGGAACAAGTTCATCAGGGGGACGACTCATGTTAGATGTTTTGGGGAAAAAGTCAGGGAAGCCAGATTAAGGTGGTTTGGACATGTACAGAGAAGGGATAGTGAATATATTGGTAGGAGGATGTTAGAAATGAAGCTACCATGCAGAAGGCAAAGAGGAAGACCAAAGAGGAGGTATATAGATGTGATAAACGAGGACATGAAGTTTGTGGGTGTGAGGGAAGAGGATGTAGATAATAGGGTTAGGTGGAGACAGATGATTCGCTGTGGCGACCCCTAAAAGGGAACGGCCGAAAGAAGAAGAAGTTGGGTGAATTGCATATACTGAAACCAAGCACTGCAAATCATATAAGTAATAGGATATATGAGTGTTATGTAATTGGCATGGCAGTGACAATAATATGTAATAATATCAGCACAGAAAACAGCACTAGTGGCACAAGCTATATATGATGCACAAAATGCACAGAGACAGCAGCAGTAGCTGTGACTACTGTGTTGTAACTGCAACACAACTGTAAATATTCCAGACCATGTAAATCAAACGTGGTATGACAAAAACACCAGCAGTCCACATAATAACACAGGGGCAATGGCAACAGCAGTAACAACTGAGCTATAAGCGAGCACAGGAACATAAGGTACTCAGATCAGGGCATACTAAAAAGGTATAGGACAAGTGTACACATAACTAAGCATGAGACATTGAATCAACAGTTACCAAAAGCACTTGTGATGCCAGGGATGAAATCTAGTCTGTAAAATCTGGCAAAAGTGTTCCAAGTAGACCAGCCAGCCACTAGACATACATCCTGAATAGAAGTTCCTTTAGACCAGGCCTGCGGAGAGGCAATTGCCCTTCTCAAATGAGCTTTAATTTAAAAAGGACATTCCTGTCCCTGAGTTAAAATGCCAAAGTGATAGCCTCAGTGACACAGTAAGAGAGCCTCCACTTCAAGATGGGTTTCCTTTGGCATGCCCACTATGGCAGACAAATAGCTGGTCAGACATTCAATAAAAGGCTTAATGGTTGACCTAAAATCTGTGGCACCCTAACTGGGCAGAATGCATGCTAACTCTGTGCTTTGTAAAAAAAACAGGGGACATAAGACAAACCATGGCGCTTAGGGGCAACGACTAATCCTGATCCGATGCTGAAAGAGACATGGAATCATCCTCGTCAACCCTGATGAAGGAAATGGCCTCTGCCACAGCAGAAGTAGATTGAAGATCTTCTGCGAAGATGACAGGAGAAATGAACCAGCGGCTCATTGCTGGCAAAGGCCTGCCTTCCAGTGCCTTCTCAGAGTGTGCATTGGTGGATCAGCGCGGTGAGGGCAGGAGGAATCCTCGAAGGCTGCTTTAGTGTAAGAGTGTCCAAGGCAGGAGACGCAGTGTTGGTGGGAGTCCGATACCTCGATCAGACTCTTACAAGGTAACAGATGCCATCGGAAATAATCCGTCAGCGATGGCAATAATCCAAATCCAGTGAAACAGAAAATTCTGAGGTAATGTTGTCATGTAGAGCATTATATACTGCTTAGGATATCCTTCAGTCTGTGCGTGTGATTTGCATATCTTCACCGACACTGGACAGTAATTTTACTGCCATTATTCAATAGGATTTCAGGAGTCTTGAAGAGAGTTTAAGTCACATTAATTAAAGGTATGGATCATGTTTATTATGCTTTTTGTTTTAGTGTGAGTTTTGTAAACAGAAAACTGGATTATCTAACTCAAGGGGTTTACCAAAGCAGAGTTTTGTCAGTCCTGTGTTTGCATGATAAACATGATCATTGTCAACAAAGACAGAGTCCATTTTGTGACCATGTATTAAATGGCCATGGCTGTCTTTTGAAATCGCCATGATGTTTTAAATTTAGATCTAGGACTATGCAGATTCACCCCCTTGGTGCAATTAAAAAAAATTAGAAACAATTTTCCAATGACATGAATCCTGTAGCACCTCAACACAAGTGAGCTGTATAAAGCAATTAAACTACAATTATATTAATTCATACAATTAAGATCAATGTCTCTTGTTTTCATGAGGTGGAACAGTTTGCATGATTTAATTAGAAAAAAATGGTATATTAATGTGTTTCAAGTATGAAAAGTCAGTATAGATCAGATTCCATGAGAGGAATATCACCTGTAAAACAATAGACAAATATCCAGCATTCGGCCAAAACCGTTCTCACCGCATAATCACTCCATTCCGTGTCAATCGAGCCCAGTTGGTACAGATAGTTTTATTTTCCACTTTACGGCTGCCTTGATAACACCAACATTACAGCGAGCCGTAAGTAATGACTGCATTATAGAGCATAATTACATTTATCTGTATTTATCTGATCTTTACTTTGCTAAATAACAGAAAGGGCACTTCTTGTGTTTACTATGTGCGTCTGGCCAGCTACGAGAAAAACTGCCATAACTGCACTAGCCAAGCAATATATAAGTGACCAATGCTGAGAGGCGGCATTATCACACGTATTCTGCCAGCGCGATTCTGCAAAGTTAGCAAACCATGCTGAGAATTCAGGACTGAGAAGAAATTGTAATCGTGCCGTGCCAAACTGAGCTCAAGTAAAAATACAATCGTAACCGGTCCTTGCTGTTCCTAGAATCATTTGGCTCAATGATGGAAAAGTAACTAATGATCTAAACCAGCAAACTCCGATCACATCTTAACTATAATTTTACATAACATTAGCATAAATTTGCACTAAAATCCTCCTAACTTTTAAAACGTAGCAACAAGATCACCATAAGATTTAATTATAGTGTCAACAACCAATCCTACAAACAACTGACACCCCCTCCTTCTTACTGTTTGAACATCATCTGACTGTACTTAAAAGATCTTATTTTCACTTATCTTATTTCAAGAAACATCTTATCTAACCTTTGTCAGTTTTTTTGCCATAACTGTGTGGCAGTGGTGGTTATTAATTAATTATTAATTATATTATTATTAATTATTAATATATCATCAGAATAAATTTTAGGAAAGTAGGGAAAAACGATGCAACAATAAAATAATAGAATGCAACTAAGCGTGTATGTAGTAAAGTAAATTAATTAGGCTTATCAGCTTTTAAAGATAAATTAAAAACATTTTCTGTATGTTTTGTTGTGAACACCGAAGGCCAAGCTTCAAATTGTATTTGTTATATGTCTGCATGTTTGGTTTATATATATATATTTTGTTGATCCTGCTTTTGATATAGTTCTGTTGTAAGGTGTGTTTGATTTAGCACCGCACAGATGGATCGGAGTGACATCAAAGTACCGTGACAGCAATTTGAGACAGATGGCTATGTATGCTTTTGAATCACTCTCATGGTACTTTGATGTCATACACATGATCATTCTGTGCAGTCATTTTATGTTAAACATATCTATCATCTTGTTACCTTGCCCTAATTGTGTGTTGCCTTGTCCTAAATGGGTGTCCTAATTTCTTAGTTCAGTGTTTTTGTGTTTTGGTAAAAATTAATCATCATTAGAAACTATTAAATGAAGCAGATGCCAACATGTACAAGTCACATGGCATGCCCTCATTTTTAAAAGCTAGAGCAAGTCTAAACATATAAATTCAGCTGAAACTACATTAAATTTGGTTTTACTTGAAACAGGGACATAATATTTTCTTTTCCTTTTGTATGAACACTTTGTAGGTGTAATGACTGATCAGAGGCGTTTGGATCCATCTGCAGTGTTTTAATAATAACAGACAGTGGAACAGACACAAATATCAAAACTTCAAATCTGAAAACTTAATTACAAAGGATTTCAGCATTTTCAAATGATGAGGGTAGCTTTGGAAGGGGAATAAGTCTGCAGGCCTTTGAGAATCGATCAACAATGGTAAGTATGGTGGTCTTGCCTTGCGATGGAGGGAGATCAGTAATGAAATCCACCGCAATGTGTGACCAAGGACGTTGGGAAATGGACATTCACACTGTGAACATTCATTAAAATTTGAATGTCCACAGTGGCATTGATTCCCGGGTGACTGGAGCTGGGAACTAGGGATATTACTCTTTGACGAAGTGTCTCTGGAACAAATGTTTTATTAGCTGGGCAATCATCAGGAGGTGTATGTTGTTCGTTGTAGTTGTTGATTTCTGTGGAGATATTCCAAAAGACAGGGGCTACTAGGAGATTGTTGGGTATAATGAGTTCCTCGGCCTGTTCCTGAGGAGATTCCTTCTCCTGGTGAGAGAGTGCATCAGCCTTGCCATTCTTAGTCCCTGGCCGATAGGTGACAGTAAACTAAAATCAGGTGAAGAATAATGCCCAGCGGGCCTGGCGAGGATTGAGTCTCTTAGCACTGTGCAAATATTCTAAATTCTTATGATCAGTGAGTACAACAAAGGGCAAGCTGGCTCCCTCAAGCCAATGTCTCCACTCTTCGAGGGCTAATTTGATGGCCAAAAGTTTACGGTTGCCCACGTCGTAATTGCGTTCGTAATTAGCTTTTCTAATGCGGCTTGAACTAAGAGTAAGGGGTATCTGAATTTGATGGTCACCTTATTTAAGACCGCATTGGGGCAGTTGTGGCCTACTGGTTAGTGAGTTGGACTTTAGATAAGTCTCGGTATGGTTCAGGAATGGATGAGTCAGGAATGGATGAGTCAGGAATGGAGATCCTTGAGATCCTCGGTGCGTTTTACTGAGTGCAGGCAGTTGTTAGCACAATTGGGTCCCCATTTCTGTAGTTCACAGTTTTTCCATGAAATGGTCGGCTCATGTTGTTGTAGCCAAGGCATACCCAAAATTATAGAAAGATGAGAAGATGTAATGATGTAAAACTGAATCTTTTCATGATGTAACAGACCTACTCTTAGATGTAGTGGTTGAGTCAGGCGCGTGGATTCATTTTCACCTATGGGATGTCCCTCTAGCACTTCCACTGTGAAAGAGCAATGGGGAGATGATAACAGCATATTATTATTCTCAGCAAACTCACTAGACGTGAAATTCCGTGCAGCTCCAGAGTCTACTAAGGCACAGGCTTCCAAGGTTTGGTCTGCTATGCATATAGTGACGGGTAAGGAAAATGAATTAGTTGGTGAGAGAGAAATGGTGGTTAGACTCACCAAACGCCGTTTGGTTTGGGGCATCACAGGGCAGGAGATCCTCAGCTGACCAGCCTGACCACAATACAGACAAAGTCTATTTTTTAGACAGCATGATTTCTCCTCAGGGGTGATGCGTGTATATCCAAACTGCATGAGCTTGTTGGTGGACGATGAAACAGGAAATTGGGGTCTCAGGCCTGGTCTGCGAGAGTGTAAGAGGTTATCTAGATGAATAGTTAAATCAAAATAGTCATTTCAGTGTGTCCTCGACCCAGTTTGTCTGTGCAGCGAGCGTTTTGAAAGCGAAAGCATACTTGGCAGCAGTTAATTTGCCCTGAGTTATTGTTAATAGTTCGTCCCCCGGATCCCTACCTCCAGCAGGATGATCAATCACCTCTCTGAATTGTGACAAAAACAAATCAAAGGTTGGGAAAGTGGGCCCATTTATGTTACAATAGCTGTGGCCCAGTCTAATGCTTTCCCAGTCAACAGTGAACACACAAACGCTATTTTGCTCGATTCAGTTGGATAGAGAGCTGGTTGTTGTGTAACAGACAAAGAGCATTGCAACAAAAAACCTCGATATTGAGTGGGATTGCCATTAAATGTTTTCGGGAAAGGCTAATCGTGGGCTTACCGGACCCGATGTTATTCCCGCTGCTGAGGGCTGCGTACTAGGAGCAGTAGATGCTCCCTGGAAAGCTCTTACTAACTCCTCAGTCAGTGTAGTGAGACGAGCAAGTTGTTGATGGTGCTGAGCTATCTGAGAGGCTTGAATCGTTAAATCAGTAGACATTTGTGCCAACGCTGCTGGATCCTGTATCGGCGAAGTCTTCTGTAATGACTGATAAGAGGCGTTTAGATCCATCTGCAGTGTTTTAATAATAACAGACAGTGGAACAGACACAAATATCAAAACGTCAAGCAATCCTATAATCAGGCAGAATGTAATCGTTGTCATGAAACAGGCAAATGGTCAGAGCAGGCGGCAGGCAGACAGAAACAATCAAACAAATCCAAAAAGGCAGGCAGCGAGAATCAAGAAACCAGGGAACAGACAGGGTCGGTACACAATTAGCAAAAATACAATAGTAATGATAAATGCTCAGTAATGTCACCAGGGGCAAACAAGACTTCGCAAAGAGCCATAGTTTTAGTTCGGTATTTATCCACTTGTGAAGATGATGTTCAGGTGCGAGTCCGGAAGTGATCAGCATAGAAGTAGATTGTGGAAAGTGTAGTCTGGGATGGATCGGTTAATACTCTGGCGACGGCTCCCTCTGCTGCCACGATGGAGAGGGAGCTGGAGCCTCCACCGTTAGAGTAGGGGGTCACCATATAAAATCTTGTCAAATCTAGGCTAATCATATCTATAATATACATGTGACTCACTTTCTATTAGAATTTTTTTCACCACACTAAAATAAACAAACATATTTCACACTGTTATAAGTCCAAAAAAAATGGTTGTCCCAGCAGGCCATTAGTTAACTGCTGAAGTTAAACAACCAATCTTCACCCAGAGTTCAATAAATGAAAGTAAACTTACCACCTTTTGATTGTTAATGTTAAGAAAGTAAATGTAAAAAAACAAAAAACAAAACATAAGTTGATGTGTGAAGTTGAAATATGAAATAAAATAGAAACAAGTAATAAGTCATATTGGTGTTATAAAATTGTCACTGTTTTTCTAGGAGAAAACAGAGAACTCAATTGCAAGCAAATGATAATTTATTGTAACTCAGTTCAATGCAGACACTGATGATAAACAGTCACAAGACAGGGATGAGAGTTCAAATGACAGACCGGCACGGACGGGCAGGGCAGGAGTGTCGGCTGGTGACTGGATGGCGTGGCGGCAGAGACCAGAGGGAGACAGGCGAGTTGAACAGCAAGCAGCCTGCTGGATGGCTTGGTGGCAGAGACCCGAGGGAGACGGGTGAGTTGAGCAGCAAACAGCTGACTGGATGGCTTGGTGGCAGAGACCAGAGGAAGACGGATGAGTTAAGCAGCAAGCAGGAAGCGACGACAAATTCCGGAACAAAGGATAACGCCACAGGTGAGCAGGAAACGATGACGGGGAATACTGGGAACAAACATACACACGACTACGTAGACGGTCTGGAGCTTAAACAAAACAAGAAAAAACAAAAAGACAAGAATCAGACTAAGACTAGGAATAAAGGGCTAGGCTAAGCGCTATGCGCTATGACGTTTGTGTGTTCTGACAGAAAACAATACAAACCCGGCTGATCAGACAGGCTTCCTGACAATTGTAATGGTACACCAATCCCAGAAGGTGCTTGAAGAAGGTAATATCTAAAGGTACTTTAAAAGATAAATTCAGGAACTACACAACAGCATACACAAGACCAAAGACAAGAACCAACAAGGAAGTGAACTAAACATGGAGTATAAATGCACAGAACCTAACAGGGTACAGGTGGTGTCACAGTTGTGGACTCTTATGTTTTGTTCTTTTGGTTTGCCTGGTCTTTGTTTTGGTTTAGTTTCTGTTTTACCTTATTTGGTCAATTTCCTGTTTTTGTTTAGTCATTAGTTAATTGTAATCACCTGTTTTAATCACCTCTATTTAAGTTCTCCTTTTTTTCCCTGTGGCTTTGTCGGTTGTTTGTTTTGTGAATGTTATTTTGATATGCTGTCTGTTTTGGAGAATTATTAAAGCCTGATTTGTTTGGATATTGTTTGGATATTAGTAATTATAAATTATTAAATACATTTTTTACAGTGGCACAACAGCAATTTTGTTTGCATTTCCCAAATAGTCTAGAAGGTCTATTTTTACCAGAGAGTCAGTAGGGGATATTATGTTTTTTTTTTATGTTTAAAGTTGGAAAAAGTAAAAGTTAAGTCTGTCCTCAGGCAGTGCCGGGACAAAAAAAAATGACATTTAACCAATACAAGAGAACTAGTCCTACCCTTAGCACCTGAGCACATATGACTGACAGATAACCCTCAAAGAATTAGGAAAAAAAAACTACTGTCAAAATGTCAGCTAAAGGCCTTTTTTCACTTTTTTTAACTGACACAAATTTACATGTAATTCATGAGTCAAGCGATCCTTGGGGGTTTTCTGATCTGGGGGTTTTCTGATATGAGCACAGCACAGATCTGAGATTGCGTATTATATATTTTGAGGAACTTCTTCGCAGAGCTTAACTGTCTAGAGAAATGATGGATCCACTGTTGAACTAGTGTATCAATGCAAAACAATGTGAAAACTGTGCTAATGAATTAAGACCCACTGAGCTGTGTCACACTGAAGACACACCCTACTGATACTCAATGTTACCCATCTTAATGTCTCAGCATTAATAATTTGTTAATAAGAGCCTTTGCTTGTGTAACCTGCATTTATTTATTTTATTTATTTATATAGAATTGAACATTTCTGTGTGTCTCACACATAATCCCTTTCAAAATAAAGCACAAACTGTTTAAATACAGTATCTATCAGTGAATCTTCTCCCCTATTGTGCATTTCTGAGTGAAACCTGTGCAGCTAGTCACACATTTCATCACAGGAAGGACTCTCTCCTACAGAAGCTGGGTTTATATAACTACTTTACTATATAACTACTTTATAAATGATATCCTGTGAGATCTTGACAAGTGCCTAACCACGAAACACATCTGCTCCGGGCCACAGCGGAGTGGAAAGGAAGAAGGTGACCTTGACAGCCTACTTAGTTATTGACAGATAGTTATTGACATGCATACAGTTCCTTCAGTGAACTAGTTGATATATTGATGCATTATCTTTGATGTTTACCACTGTTATAAAGGAAGATGTTGAAAACTGTAATAGCATTCACAGGGCATCATATTACACACTTATATACATGCCTCTGCACATGCATAAATATTTACTATCTAATGTATGTAAAGTTCTTTATTTTATCATATGTTTAATCTGTTTAGGTTGTTGGTAATTGCAGGGGTAGTGGTAGAATAGTAGTACCTCCAGGATATTTATTAGAATTCCTGGTGTTTTAGGAAAGGAATGTTTTTTACCGATACAATCAGCTCCAATTGTAAGAAATCCATGTGGTTTTCCTATAATGATTCTACTGTTTCTTTCAATGGAATGACTTAAACTAAATTAAACATTTTATTTGAGTTTTTAGTCACATATAAATTGCCCACAGCTGAATAAGTTTTTTTTTGGGTTTTCTTGACACAAAATTTAAACGATTTCTAAAACAAATGAGTAGGTGTGTTTTTAAAGCAAATCTCAGAAATCTAAACTTTCAGGTACTGGCTCATCCAGTTTTAATACCTCTAATGGTCTTTTGAAACAGAATGAGGTAGTAAAAAAAAATCAGTTTGCTTTGGTCCATGACAGCTAATACTAGCCCTTTGATAAACATTGTATTTGTTTAAAAGGCAGAAATGAGGTTGGGACAGCTTACTTTTAATCATCCCGGGGAAGCACTTGACCCTCCCCCTGACACATTTTTGCATTTACAAGGTTTTTAAGGTTTTAATCTTCTGTATACTTTTTGAAACAGCTAATGTGATCTGGCATACAGTTCTAGGAAACAGTAGAAATTTTGTGAAAGAAATTTACAATCAGTTGGCAAAGAAGGGAATTAGAAAAAAAAGAACCTATAAAAGAACCATAAAAGAAACCTATGTTTTCTGATCTCTGATGAAATTACTATTATGCTTTTGCTAAAGGCTTATACCAAATGCAGAATATCAATAATTCTTACTTCTTACTTTTTCTTGCTGAGTTTGTGTGGTATTTGAAGAGATACATTATTCAGTTATTGTTAAAACAGAAACATATATGACCTAATAGGCCTATTGTGGCCTATTATTGTTCATAAAAAAATCAAATTCTTTACTACTTTGTTTTGTGTGGTCATTGGAAGTACTGTATGTGTTACGGTGGAGGCTCCAGCTTCCTCTCCGCCGCGTCAGCAGCGGGAGCCGTCTCCGGAATTTTAACGCACGTTCGTCAACTACACTTCCCATGATGCACCGGCACATGGAACACTTCCGGTTTCGTCAACTTGCGCTTGGATCTACATCCTATAAATATCGGACATTTTGTATGACTCTTTGCGAAGTCTTGATTTGCCCCGGCATCAATTCTAAGCGTTTTCATTATGTATTCTGGTTTGGTGTTTCTTGTGTTTGATTTGGATTGTCCCTGGTTTTTGTCTACTGCTTGCTGCCTGCCTTTTTGATCTGGACTGTTATCTCGCCTTTGATTGTTTGCCGATTGTCACAACCCACGTCTGTCTAACGTTTACTCTTTTGCCTAGCCCTTGTTGTACCTGTTTGCCGATTTTGACCCACGCCTGTCTTGACTGTGTCGTTACAGAAGACTTCACCAATGCAGGATTCAGCAGCTCTCACCCAACTCTCTGCTGAACTATCTCAACAGGCCTCACAGTTGGCAATACATCAGCACCAGCTAAATCGACTCAGCTCTCTGACTGAGGAGTTAGTCAAGGGCCTGCAGGGACTGAGAATGTCACCGCCCGAGATAAATCAGGCCGCTGCACCACCACCAAACCAACCAATGCCCAGTCCAACCTCTCCGGTAAGTCCGCACTTGGCATTTCCTGAAAAATTTGATGGGTCACCAGCTAAATGCAAGGGGTCCTATTACAGTGTACGTTGTTTGTTAATCAACAACTCGCTCTATATCAAACCGATGCCAGCAAAATAGCATTTTTGTCCTCATTACTTACTGGAAAGGCACTGGACTGGGTGACAGCAGTGTGGAGCTCTTGAAGGCCTATTTTTCCCATATTTTGAACACCCAACTGGAGGTATAAGCGTGGGTGAACAGTTACTCACTCTAGTACAGGGTCGACAAACCACTTCTGAATATGCTTTGAGCTTTGGCACCCTCCCTGCTCAGACTAATTGGGTAGAGGACACCCTCAAACTGTTGTTTCGCAAGGGCTTAAATCCGAGCTTGCAATCAGAGCTTGCAGAGCTTGCATGTCTCCTGAATATTAATCACCCGGACCAAACTACATTTCCCACAAACCATTTCACCGTTGACTTCACCCGGAAGCAGCACCTGTTCATCATTAACCATTGTGTATATAAACTGAACTATTTCCTGAACTCATTGCGAAGTCTTGTTTGCCACTGCAAAAATTCCGTGCGTTTTCTCCATTGTGATTTATTGCCCTGCTGTGTCTTGACCTTTGCCTGTTTTTGGATTTATGTTTATTGCTGCCTGCCTTTGGATTTTGCCTGTTTGTCGATTTCGTGAACGTTCTCTGCCTGCCCGTGACCACTGCCTGTTTAACGTTTGTGAGTTTGCATTTACCTCTTTATTAAAACAGTTGCACATGGATCCGAACGCTTCTGACTCATTGTTACACAAAGAACTACAAAGATTTTTGGGTTTCGCAAACTTTTACCGACGCTTTATTCGAGCATTTAGCACTATCACTGCCCCGCTGACCACTTTAACTAAACAGAAATTTTATAAGCTCAAATGGTCCTCCCAGTCTGAACACGCCTTCCAAGAAGTAAAGAAAAGATTCACCTATGCGCCCATTTTAAAGCATCCTGACCCTGATCACCCATTTATTGTAGAAGTAGATGCCTCCAACATGGGGGTAGGAGCAGTATTGTCCCAGCACCATGGTTCCCCTCCCAAAATATTCCCCTGTGCCTTTTTCTCACGTAAACTCTCCTCTGCCTAACGAAATTGTGATGTGGGTAACCGGGAACTGTAAGCCATGAAATTGGACTTAGAAGGGTGGAGGCATTGGTTAGAAGGAGCCACTCACCCATTTCTAATATTGACAGATCACAAGAATCTTGAATACTTACGTACAGCCAAAAGACTCAATCCACGTCAGGCCAGATGGGCTTTATTCTTTACATGTTTTCAGTTTACTGTTACTTATCGACTAAGGACAAAGAATACGAAAGCTGACTCTCTGTCTAGACAATCTGATGGAAATCCCATTGTCCACAATCCAGAACCCATCCTCCCCGATAAAGTACTAGTAGCACCGGTCCAATGGGATATTAACACTGAAATCGACCAGATCAAAAGGCTCTGTTACAATGGAGGCTCCAGCTTCCTTTTAATGGACGTTCGATAACTACACTTCCCATGATGCACCGCCCCACGGAACACTTCCGGTTTCGTAAACTCGCGCTTAGATCTACTTCCTATAGATACCGGACAATTTGTATGACTCTTTGCGAAGTCTTATTTTGCCCTGGCATCAATTCTAAGCATTTTCATAATCTATTCTGGTTTGGTGTTTCTTGTGTTTGATTTGGATTTTCCCTGGTTTTTAACGTTTACTCTTTTGCCTAGCCCTTGTTGTACCTGTTTGCCCATTTTGACCCATGGCTGTCTTGACTATGATTAAACTGCAAATGGATCCGACCAAGCCTGATGTGTCATACTCCTAAATTTTAATGCTGTAGAGCCAGTGAGAGGTTTTTCTGCAAAATAAATAATGCATGTACGTTCTCTGTTTGTTTTCTCTCTCAATTCTCTTTGCAATGGTTACAGTAGAAGTGACTACACCAGCAAATAGCTGATATTTGTAATTACATAAGCTTAACACATTTTAATGTTGTTTTAAATGTTTCTTTCTTTTTACTTCAGCCTAACAAATAAGCAAGCACACAAAATATACACACATATTCACATACATATTTATGAAATATACACATTTTGTGCTTTGTCGAAATGTAAACATGTCCTTTCTTTAAAAGCACAATTGAACCAAACTAAATAAAAGAACATATGCGGCTATTATGTCAATTACTATGTCAATTTGCAAGTAACCTTTCAGTAAGCTTAGTTTTTTCTCTCTGTCAGTAAAGCACTAAAAAGGGGCTGACTTTAATGTTTGACTAAACATTAAGAGAAGTGAATGAAATGTACAAATAGTTTCATGAGTTTCATCATCTCTTATCAACAAGTTATATACAGAGTCATTTATCCTTGTATATTCTCGTTACAATCGCTCTCTCTTTCTTTCTGTCTCTTTCTCTCTCTTCGCTCCCTATTTGCACATGCTCTCATTCTGCATCACTTTCTGCACCCATTTTAATAGTAAGGTAAAACTGAATGGAAGGAGGGACAATTGTATTGTCCTCTACACCTAGTATCCACTATGAGTAGTTTAAGCTAGCTTTTGCAGTATGCATTTATTTAGAATATGCATAGCATTTTTGCATTTAACTGACAGTACATTCACAAAGCTTTCTTATTTCTAGGCTTATCAATGCATGAAGTGATTCAATGGATTGTTGAAAGGGTTAGTGCCCCTTTCTCAAATAATCATTTTATATGAATAAATATTAACATTGTATTATCAGAACGGCTGGATTAAACTACATGCTTTTCAAAATGTGAAATATATTTTAAAATACCAAACATCACACATTTGTTGACGTGTCTCCATTTGGCTCTATTCCGCATATTTATAATTTCTTTTTTTGCTTTTTGACCCTGCATGCTCAATTTCTGTTGGCTGGTCAGCATGTGACTACACTACAACACTTCATCCAAAGTCTGCACAAAATAGCAAACATCCTTGATTTCATTTTAAGATGACATAATAGTCTAAGAATTTGTACCTATCATACATTTTAACAATCTATCTATATGTTATACAATATAGCTGTCTGCAAAAAATATGCAGATTTGCTCAGAATTGTGGCAATTAGCACAGATGCACACCACTGAAAATCAGTACTAAAGTCTTGTTGTGTAATCTAGCCTTGCTTTCACAAATGGCCTTACAAAGCTCTCATAGACTATTTTACCTTTATTGAAAGCAATTCTCTCTATAGATATGCCTTTGGAAACCGATTTACAGATTTTACTGCGTTTATTATAAAAAGACATCCATCCATTATCTATTCCACTTGTCCCACTTAGGGTTGCAGGGACACAAAGACATATTTCTGTATATTTAATGTCAAATGCAGGTTGTATTAGCATGAATTCACTAAACAGCCAAATGTAGCTGTATCTCACAAAACAAATTCCTTGTTATTATCTACCCCTGCCAATTGTAATTTTGTGTTGCATAAAAACTCATCAGTGGAAAATCCTGTTTTTTTTTAGAAAAGCACAATGCTAGCGAAATAGTCATCATGGTTATAACATTGGACTAGTTGATTCAGTCCCACATATGCTATCGTCGACTGACAGCATGTCATTTTTTAAATAAGCACACTCAGAGTGTAACAGGACAATGTGTGTAAAAATAATAATTTATTCTCCTTGCACCTCTAGGCTGACAAAAATTGACAGACCTAACCGCATATTACTTGGACGTTTATTTCTCATTACCGGCTTTTAAATTCACAAATTGAAACACAATGTTCACCATATTCATAATCTATCTTAACTGACAGCTTACCTATCAGTACATACCACTGGTGCATGTTAACGACTTCCCTCATTGTAATGAGAGATAATGTGTTTAAAAGAGTTGAAATTCCACTAGTTAGAAGTAACCTCTCATTAACCTTGTGAATTCAGCTCACACTGTGGAAACACCTGATCTGTAGCTTCACTAATAAAAGATTAATTGCAACAGGAATTAATGCAGATATGACATTAGATGGAGACTATGTTATCAAGACAAAAACTTCAGGTACTGCATATTTGATTCGACACTAAAAAACCAAATTGATTTCCATGGACTCGCAACACATTTAAATTCTTGTGTTATATTTTTGTCTTTCTCCAAGGGATATGTAATCATTACAAGATAGGCCTGATAAAAATTACAGCTGGTATCTTATGACATGCTTCAGTGACAGAATCTGTACGCTACAAAATTACAAAGCACGATTTTTTCAAGTGCCACTCATTTCGATACAAAGAAAATGAAAGAAAAATAATCAGGCTCCTACATTGATTACAGTAGATTATGTTGAGTTTTTCCACTGACAAGGTACAGGTTACGTAATTAAATAATTACAGTTTCATATTCAGTAAAATGGTTATGAATAGCAATGCTTTTGAAATGACACTTCTTTCAGTTTAAAGATTTTGTCATCACAGTAGTGAAAGAAAACAGTTAAACTAACTAAAACCCAACTAAAATTGGGTTGCACTGGTATGGTCTGACATATGCTGTTAATCGTTTCCATTTCCGTTACTGACATCATGATAATTCTATGGGGCTCATAGCTGAATCAATGTTACTGTGAAAACAAAAACTGAACTAATGTCCCAAGTGAGAATACTGCATAGGGCTCAGAGAAATGGCTTGACTCAAGTGATGGCAGCACCAGCGCCATTGTGTAGTGACAGCAGCCCCAGCAGTGGACATAGAGACTCAAGGCATGGCCCTTGGAACAATTTAGTTAATAACAATGGTTTGTGATACAAAGTGATAAATCAGACCACCCCATTGCCATAAAAATAGGGCATGATACATTTTGTGAGATGTATGATTTGGTTTACATTCACAATACAGTGGGAAGGTCTTTGCTTTGAGACCAATAGCCCTTTATGAGGACCCCCAAAACAAATAAAGAGCTTTTCGAGTAGTCTCAACTGGTGTGCTCATAAATCTGCAGAACGTGAACAGAACAGAGTGGCTGTGAATGGGAACTGTTCTTAGTAGTTAGCAAAAGTAACTATAGTTATAACCTGGTTTCTGAATAGGATTGAGAGCACCTTAGGAACAACCTTGTCTCGGTTTAAAAATCAATCTGCAGTCACCTAGCTCAAAAGCCATGTACAATTCAAGAACTGATAAAGCATGAATATCTCCCCCGCACTTATGGGTATAGAGGTGCCTGCACTTCAACTATGATATTTAACACTTGCTGGGACAATAAGGTCAACTCAGCAAACATGAAAAGATCCACCTCTGTTCACCCGAATATCTCCAATATTATGTTCACTGTCTGAGGATGTAATCTCTGCTCTCCTGGGGCTATCCCCTGACAAAAAATGTTTGCCAGTTGAAGTGGTCAGGGGTGTGAGTAGCCCGAATAAACGGAAGATTTGCCCACAGCAAAAGAGCCCTTGCCAGCCTAAAAGAGGGAGAGAGTTGGTACCACCCTGGTGATTTATATATGACACCACTGTCATGTGTCTGAGCGAACAAGAACATGTTGGTGACAAACTTGGGTGTAAAAGTGCTTGAGAGCTAGATGCTCTCCTCTCAGCTCCAGGCAGTGTATATGCCATTTTTTTGCTGTGCTTGTCCAGACAGCAGAAACTGGATTGCCGTCACAAAGGGTTCCCCAGCCCATGTTGGATGCATCCGTTGTAACTATTTTGCATCTGTGAATCTGTCCCAATGGCACCCCTCATTTGTATTATTGCTTCCAAGCATTCACAAGTCACTGAGATGGCACTCAGGTTTGATGCACCTAAACACCTTTTACGATTCAGTATGAAGTGTTTTATTTCCTTTGACTGTCTTTGGGTTTCATTGAAGCGCTATTCAGGGAATTCCACAGAGCTCCCAAACACTCCTGAAGTGTTACTAGGGGTGTTAAGATGTACAGTCTTTTCAGAGTCCTTCATGTCAGTGAGGTTCAGCCAAAGTTGGAGATCCAGTATGACTAAGCACCCCATTGTCGACTGAATGGTCATCTTTATCACCTTCATGAACTTCTTTTTAGCATTTTAACCTGAAATACTTGCAGGATAGCCATCAGTTGGAGGGTTGATGCTGCTTGACCTGCTGCAGTTTATGCCTTGCCATCAAAGTTTGCAGTGGTGCAGCACGACTTATTGCGTTGCACCATGGCAGATTTTACTCTTGGTGAAGAGAAGGGGCAGAGATAAGTTGCGACTGCCTCTTTAACAGGAGGAAGCTTAGAGTAGCCTTGTGTCTCTGCGCCATCCACATTTCAGCAGGGGTGAGCCAGACATGTGAGCATGAGCTGAGTGTGGGAATGCCATGTTTTAGTCAGCTCAAGGTGCACCTATGTGAAGAATACCGCTGGTCTCTGAGATTCACTCTTTTGGCAGTTGCCAGGTTTAAGAAACCACTTATCCAGTCTGCTGTCCTGAGGCTCCACTGAGAGGACCACCCCAACTCCATGACTGCCTTGGACAGCATGCAAGGGCTATTCTGTGTCAGAGTGTGCTGACACTCATGTCCTTACAGTGAGAACAGTCCAATTTCTTGATGCTGGTCTAAGTATGGGCACAGAAAATGCAGGACTCATGCTCATACCATCCAGAACACACCTAGAAGTGACAAATCAATAGAGAACATAGCTGCATCTTGAGTAAAGGAGAAAGAATCTGAGAAAATGGCGCCAATAAATATGGCAAGTTGCTGCCTTCAAGTTGCATGCTTAAATGCTATTGGACATTGCAACAATGTCATTGTACCAATCAAGCTTCAGAATTCTAGGAGAATGGTGTTTCCCCATAGCATCATCATAATGCAACTGCAAAAGACTAATACTGAGGGGGAAATAAAATTAGCATTAATTAGACTATGTGGATATTTATTGTCTTTATTTCTATAAGAAAGTTGAACTAAAGGAATCAGGGCCCAGTAGCAAAAAAACAACTCTAAGTTAAGAGAACCTTTAGTTAATGTTACAAGGCTTTCCTTAAGTAGTTTTTGCAGCTGGCTGCTGAGTTTTGAATAAGGTGACAAAAGGCATGAGTGATAAGAGAAAAACTATTTTCATACTATGCATCTAATATCTTGTCACCCATGTATGTGGATCAACCCATTTATCACTGTCATATTTTGTCCCTTACTCGGCTGTTACCATCACCCAGGCTCTCCAAGACAAACTCTTTGCCGACCACTCATAATGCAGTTATCGACATCAGTGACATGGCAATGAATCATTGTCATTATTCTTCCCATGACTAAAATGTAAATCTGGATAATAGCTGTCATTTTAAAAGGGGTTTGGTCAAGGAAACTGCATACAGATTGATACTTAGCCATCCGTCGCGGCAATGGATTTTATGGAAATTAAGTGGTGACTCATGTGCTCAGTGCAACAAAAGAAGTCTGTTGTGAAACGAATTATTATTTAAAAAAAAATTATATTAATGTATGTCAGGAACACTTAACTCAATAGACCTTACATAAAATTAAAGACGTAAAAGTATAAAAGTATCTTCTGCATCTTTAAATCTGAGTAAAACCAGGACAAACTACATTTACATGCCCTGTGGACATGGAAGCTGTTAATGTATCACTCTGCCATCTTTTTACAAGCATTAATTTAAGTTTTATAAGTAACGCATTAAGTGTGTCATATGATGAACGTGAAGTTCATCGTGCTGTATGACTACCATACATTTTCTTTTATTTTTTTATTATTTAAAATATTCATAATTTTATTAAGTACTTTGCTTAAAGTATCTGATATATAAAGGATTTAGTTTCTCGAATATAAATGCATTTTGCATTTTAAAGTTATGTTTATAATGATCATGAGTTGATTCCAAAGAAATTAATTTGTAAATTTTAAAATTATAAATGGTTTGTTAGTACTTATGTGCATTTAAATGTCTGAAACATTATACATTATTTATCTGAAAATACTGAACAATTGTGATATATGACATGCGCAGAGCGAGTCCATCTCTGGCTCAGCGCCAGCCAAAATACTAGTCAGATCTCTAGTCTGACCTGAGTGATCAGGTTACTGTTAATTATATTCAGTTACATATAAAATATTTCATCAGCTTGACTGTTGGACGTGTGCAAAATTAAAAAATAATTTCTGCTTTTGGCCAGCAAGGCCATTTGAGACAATGTTTTCAAAAGTTCCGATCAGAGGACATGTTCTGTAGTCCCTCAGAATTTCCTGTAGCATTTCAAAACCACTGTCCTGCTCAGTGACTAAATCATACAACAATTTAGTAAAAACTGACTGAACCGAATGTCAAAAAAATATCATATATGTCGAAAGTCAATAAAATATAAAAATCTCTATGCAACTCAAAATGTTCAATATGAGTTATTTATATGGTTTCAGAAATGCACTTATTATTCTGTATTACACAACATTATTCTGGATAAAAAGATTCTGTTGTCCTTTGATTTTAAGGCTAGAACATCATTTTGATGTGAGTGAAATCCATAAGTAGGATCCAACAATGTAAGACACATTATCACACACATTAGCTTTCTGTCACAATGCAACTTACCTGCAGCATGAAAATAATAATGAAAAACACATATTTTGCATATCATTAATGATTATGCAAAATTGCATACTGGTTGCCCTTTTCCTGACTTATTGTTTTTTACAAAGCCATCTCACCGGAACTGAGTAATTTGGGGCTATATTATATATTTCTGCTTGTTTTTCATTTAAATTTCTTCCCCCATTCCTTTAATGATAAAAACAAATAGTGTTTTATTTCTTGCAGTAAATCAACTGTTTCATGCTTCTCTCTCCCTCTCTCTTTCCTCAGCTCATCTGTTGGCAAATGATAATGCTCCTATGAAAATGTGCCAGATTCTATTTATAGAAGATGGTGGCCTGCCAGGCTAATAACTTCTCTCTGACATTACTGAGAGAACCGAGATTGTCAATTTACTGCTCATCTAGCAACAGAGCTTTTCCTAGGTGACTATTCCTGAATGGCTGGCCATCGGTGAGGCTGCACGAGGGACCTGAGCCTCTAGCAATGCTAGATCCTTTACAGCCACAATTCGCTTACATCATAAAGGACATTATGTATCCAGCCTGGGTACAGCCTATATGTTGTCTCTTTTATCTTTTGGTATTTCCTAATGCTTTCTGACTCTGTGTCACTTCCTTCTTTCATTTACACATTTTCTGTATTCCATCTTCTGTGTTCTCCTTTCACCAGGGCTTAAATACTGTTTAAAACTATAATACTTCATTTATTCACTTCTTACTTTTTTCCAGGTGCATCTATAGCTAAAAGGTAACCATGCATCTGTTGCTGGCCTTAAGTAAAAAACAACTTATCTTAGCTCTTTTTCTACTGTTACTGCTACTGTAATTTCTAGGGCTCATTTAAAACTTATTGTATATATGTATGTTTAACGTGACATGACATGCTGCCAAGTATGGTGACCCATACTCAGAATTTGTCCTCTGCATTTTACCCATCCAGTATGTACACACACATTGGAGTAATGATTTATGAACAGACACCCAGAACAGTGGGCAGCACTGTAGCACTTGGGGGAGCAATCAGAGGTAAGGTTCCTTGCTCATGGCCACCTCAGTTTTTACCTGTTGACAATGGAATCAAACTGGAAACCTGATTACTCTCTCTCAAATATTGCACATGTGGCTTAAGACCATGTACCTGTATTATGCTCTTTGGCATTTTTTGCAAACAGATATTACATTGCTTTTTGAATGTATTATGAAAGTTCTGAAGAGGGGCTCAAAAGCAAGCTGGATTTTCTCCAAAACATTGGAAAAAAAAATTTTGGAATTTTATTGACCTATTCAGATTTAGATAAAAAATCCATATCCTACACCTTTTACCCTAAAAATAATCCATATTGTCAGACAAACTAATTACAGTCATGGCCAAAAATACCGACACCCTTGCAATTCTGTCAGAAAATGCAACCCTTCTCTCAGAAAGTTGTTGCAGTTGCAAATGTTTTGGTACTCACGTTTATTTTTTTTGTTTGCATTGAAACAACACAAAAAAACGAAAAAAAGGCACATCTGATACAATTCCACACAGAACCCAAAAAATGCACTGGACAAAATTATTGACTCCTTTAACTTAATATTTGGTAGCACCCCCTTTGGAAAAAATAACTGAAATCAATCGCTTCCTGTAACCATGAATGAGTTTCTTACACCTCTCTACTGGAATTTTCTAGCAGGAAATGCTGCAGGTCATTCAGATTTGAAGGATGCCTTCTCCCAACTACTGTTCAGATGGCGATGGATAGTGCAAGTTGTTGCACTATCCATCACACTGTTGTACCCTGTGTCTGCAGATCAGCTTAAATTTGTTGGGAAGTTAATCATGTTTTATTATACACAATTCGAACAATCCTTCGTTGTAATTTGTCATTAATTTTGCTCTTCCGTCCACGTCCAGGGAGGTTAGCTACACTCAAAAAAATAAATTGTTGAATGAACATGATTTAGTTGTAGCACCCATTATGCATCTAATCAAATCAAGTAAACCTGAACTGTTTTAAATGTGTTATATAAACACAATATACATTTGTAGATAAAACATGGTTTTAATATCTCAGTCTAACTTCTTTGCAACTGATTGACTCAAAATGTATGTATTGTGTCAGTCTAATCAAATTTATTCTAAATCACTCATTGTCAGTAAAGCACAAAAAAATGTTTGCCTTGTTAAATTAACTCGTTAATTTCTTGTTTAAATTACATTTTTTAGATGACAGCACTATAAAGCAACACATTACCAAAAGTTCAGTAAATCAACACAAAAAGGACAGAAAACATGCAAACAATTTATATATTTATTTTTTTCATTAGGCTTTAACAGGCACTAATTAAGTTAAACAGCTTTCTTCACTTTAATACTCCTATCCAAAAATGTAAAAGTATAAAATGTATAAGAAACATTTAACCAACAAAATAACCTTGGCACTTGAGAAAACTTAGCCCCAAGCAATGCTTGTAGGACTTTAACATCATTTTGTTCCGTCGCAATACTGAGAATGTGCAGTGATTCTTCTTCTTGTTTATGGCGGGTGGCATCCAAACATTAAGGTGCATTACCACCACCTACTGTATTGCGCGCAGTGACTCTCCAGAGAGAGTTGTTGATTTGAAGCGTTTCATTGAATCAACAGGTGCTAATCTAATTTATTTGATCATTTCTTAATTTAGTTACAAAAAACAAGAATGAATCATTTAACATAAGTAAACTTGTTATATTCTTTTTAATCAGACATATTTTTTTTATTTTGCAAATCCAGCACATGCCTAGTTAACTTTTTTGAGTGTACAGTGCCATGGGCTGTAAACCTCTTGATGATATTGCGCACAGTGGACTCAGGAACATTAAGATCTCTTGAGATGGACTTGTAGCCTTGAGATTGTCCATGCTTTCCTACAATTTTTTCTCAAATCCACAGACAACACTTTACACTTATTTCTTTTCTCCATGCTCAGTGTGACACTGGTTGTAACACAAAGGTTGAATAAACTTCTCCATTCTAACTGGTTGCAAGCATGTGCACCACATGCTTGAAAAGCAATTATTTCTTACAATTTTGACAATTTTGTCCAGTCCATTTTTTAATTGTGTGTGAAATTTTATCAAGTTTGACTTTTCTTCTCTGTTTTTTTGTGTTGTTTCAGTGCAAACAAAAACAATAAGCACATGAATACCAAACCATTTGCAATTGGAACAATTTTCTGAGAAAAGTGTTGCATTTCTGACAGAATTGCAAGGGTGTCGATATTTTTGGCCATGACTGTTTGAGCCAAGCACCAAATTGCTTCTACAACATTTTGGGTTCTTTTGTAGAGCTGCAAGTAGAGCTGCAAGTTTCTGAAGTACAATGCTCAAAATACTACAGAACTGATCAATTTATTAGCGATGCCATGCGATATGGCAAAGCTTTTACTTGATTCAGCTATTTCTATTCCAATTACTAAAATTACTCCCATTGGTGTAATGAATTGTTGTCAGAATGATTCAGTCAACTTGAAAATTGTTTCCAGGGTCGACAGGTTTTATCCAAAGCGACTTACAAGTGACGAGAGCATTAAACATTTTGTCCTAAGAACAAACAAGCCGAGTCTACAAGCTACATTTACAAGTGGATATTGTACTCTGCTACTAGAGAAAGGATAAACAACATTTTTTTTGTAGGAAAGACAGTTAGAGCATTAGGGATTGGTTAGGTGTCTGCGAAACAGGTGTGTTTTGAATTGTTTATTTGAAGGTAGTTATGGTTTCAGCAGCTCGGGTGAAGGCTGGGAGTTCATTCCACCACAAAGGAACAGAGTAGGTGCAAGTTTTAGAGCGTGATCTGGTACCTCGTTGTAGGGGAACGATTAGACGTCGCTCATTAACTGATCATAGCTGGCGGGACATATGTCTGGATGAGTGACTTGAGGTAGGGGGGAGAAGTTCCGGTGACTGTCCTAAAGGCAAGTGTAGCCAATGGAGTAAGGTCAGTAGGTGTGTGACATGGGCTCTTTTTGGTTGTTTGTAGACCAAATGTGCTGCAGCATTCTGAATCATTTGCAGGGGTTTAGTTGTATTGACTGAAAGGCCAGCCAGAAGGGCATTGCAGTAGTCCAGCCTTGATATTACCAGTGCTTGGAATAGAAGGGGTAGAGTCAAGGGGGCAGGTGGTAGGACAGTTGGAGAGGATATTTTTGGAGAACTCTGTCTCAAAGAGAGGGGAGAATGAGGAGAGTGTTGGATGGTCTGGAAATAAAGGGGGGTTAGGGGCGTGGGGTGCAGAGAATTGGTTGCTGATGGTAGTCACCTTTTCTGTGAAAAAATTGGCAAAGTTATTGGCAGTCAGAGATGTAGTGGGGGAGGTGGGGGGTTGCTAAGGAGAGATGAGAAAGTTGAAAACAGTTGACGGCTGTTAGATGTGTTGCTGATCTTTTATTTTGATCTTATTTTGACTTTTCCCAGTGGGCCGACATACTTTTTGGGCCAATACATATCATACTATTTTTGTCTGATTGGCCCATAAAACTTGTATATCAGTGGCCCATTCTTTATCTGCCTAATTCATTGATGTCACTGGAGTCTTTGTGGCAGTCAAAAAAGTCAGCATTGGATTTTATTGGATTTTAGACAGACCAGCCATGAGACATTTAATCAGCAGCTGTAATTTGTTAATCAACATTAACATTGAGTCAGCTGGCAGTATTTTTGTTCCTTATCTATCATAAACTGTAGAGTAAATAGAGTATTTTTCATTTGTGTGAAATGTCCTTATATATGGGGCTGGGGGTGATAAGGTGACTGGTGACAGCTGGTGACAATTAGTACTCAGGAGATAAATGGCATGACTGGGTGAGGGTGTAGCCTGGAGATTCTGTGACAGTGACCTTAAATAACATTTCAGAGATGTAATTGGAAAGATCTCACTTGATAATGATGATAAACCACCAGCAATTTCCCACAAACTCCTAAAAAAACACAAAAATACTATTAAAAAATGACTAAAAATTAATATTACTATTAAATTAAAAAGAACCAATCTCAAAACTGGCATGTTTATACTCTCACACAAATCAGGAAGTGATTTAATCTTTCAATCAAGCCTTTCAACCATGTGTAAAGTGACCTTGTTGTCTGTATTTACAACACAATCCTTCAAAATCAAATCAGTGTTTAAAATCTGTATGGGCAGAGTCAATATAGCGCCATTTGTTTTTCTTTCTTCTGTCAGTTCATTTGCTCTATGAATATGAATAGTTCCCTCACATGCGTTATGGTAATATGCGGCAGTTATTAGTAGATTTATGATGAATGCATACCATACATGTGAGGTGAAGACCATGCTGAAAAAAATCAGAGGTTGATGAGTGCAGATCTGGCCAAATGAGAAATATTACAATACTGTTTATCACAGATACTGTGGTAAATATGGAAGAATGGAAGCATATAAAGGTATGTAATAAGAAAACTGTTATCATGGTCTAAGCATAAAGTGAATGCCAACTAAATGTTAAAATGGGTCCAGCTAAAGAGGTTAGACTTAGGGTGAGACTTACCAACTGTATGAAAAACCCACAAGAATTTCTGATGTCAAGGTAGCCTCAGATACAAGACTGCCCACAGTCTATTCCCTAACCATCTGATGTATATTGTTAAAGACATAATAATCCTTAATTACCCCGCACTTAAATGCTACATAAAACAAACTGTGATTGGCCTTATTACTTGTCAGTCAGATTCCTGGGTGGTAAATAGGTGGTTCTTGACCAATTTAAACTGCAGAAAGCTACACCCCTTTACCGTAGAGCAAAGAAACTTTTCTTCCCCCCTAACCCTGCTTTATGAGCTTAACAAATACTGTAGTAATGCTATGGGGTAATTTTAAATGAAAAATGAACAAGAGACCATGATTAAGTGTGTAATTATCTTTTGACACTGGAGCTTGAAAGCCTGTCATAACAAATGAGAGCTTTTATGAATTCATTTTTCAGAATTATTAATGCTATCAGAATTCATTGATGAGTTAAGATAAGGCATTCTTGTCAAGATTTACTCTGGGTGACAATCATGTCAAAACAAATTCTGTCTAAACTGGGTAAAATTCTTCACTCAGTTGTTAACATGTTTCAAGTGCAACTATTATGGCTGGTATTAGTGTATCTTTCTTTCTTATGTACACACAGTACTGTCAGTAGAGCTCAAGTACCCCATTTATCAACACAAACTACAAATTTGTTCCTACTGAATCAAAATATACTGGATATTATTCAGCATTTTCATTTATAATAATAGTCACAAAAACCAACCAAGAAATGAACAAACCAAGGAGGGTAACACCTTCTTTAAAAGGAACTAAGAAAAGTAATGAGCTGAATGCTAATTAACTGACACAATTATTTTGTAATATTTACAATTTATACATAAAATACATCAGGGGTCCTTTGGAGCAGTGTCTCATTTTAACTATTGGGCTCTGTATGTCCACTCTTGAGTCGCAGTTTAAACACCCTAGACAGTCTTATAATGTAAACAGATACTGGAAGCAAAACCTTAGTGGACAGGGAAACTCGCTGAATACAACTAAAAAAGTGTAAATAACATGTTTGTTTACTTGGCTCATTCACTGAGTAGACTGATGGTTTATGTAAGAGCAAGCTCTGGTTCAACCTTGACCAATTCTCAGTAGCTTCAAAAAAGCAGTACAAAAGACATTGTCACGGGTGAAGAATCACACGACAAAGGCAGGCGGTGTGCAAATACCCCGGAGGGTGGATTTATTAAGAAAAAGGTGCGTGTAGTGGGCGGTGAGATGTGTGGGAGAGGCTATTTGCTCTATAATAATAGAGCAAATAGGATGTACAATGTGGCACAATGATAGAGAGTATGTAAGAAAAACTTGTTAACTTGTGAAGCTGGTCAGTGAAGATTAATTTTCTCTCCACAGCCTCTATAGCTTTCTGTACTCATCCAGAACATGAATGAACTGCTTTTAGAACTATTCTTAATTGTATAACAGCCTAATAATGTATATCTCAAATTTACTGGTTTATTTGAAACCTGTCTGCACTAGTGAGGTGATTACTTTTGCAGTTCTCTTTGTATTTTGAGACAATTGTATAAATAAACAAAAAAAGGCTATTTCATTCTTTTTACAAAATCCACATTCTCCTGATTCTTTATTAGCGCATTATATAATTGATTTGTTTTGGAAGTAGACAAAATAGTACGGAAACAGCAACACTGCAAGCTCTCTGTCTCTTCTCTCTTTATTCCTTCGCCATTCTTCTGATCATAGTAAGAATAACACATTAGGTGGTTAAGGAGGAATGGGAAGGCAAAACTCCTCAGCCAACAGCAAGTTCCCTGAAACAAGGATGATTGTCCTCTTTGCTGAAAGAATAAATGATAACTGTGGGGTGTGACATTATTTCAGTACTTGTCATTTGGTTCCTCTCTGACCGAAATGAGCTCATTTCATGCTCCAGCGGGCAGTCTGAATCCCAAAATGAGCATGAATTGCTTGAGCATGAATCGCCCTGGTGCTTGGATGGACATGAGATCACAAAATTTAACGAAAAATGTGAAAATCAAAGGCAATAAAAGCCACCCTAGAGTTCACATTACTGCCAACCAATTTAATGGCTGACAAGGTTTTGCTTGGGATGCATTGTAAGGTGACGAATTTTCAAGAGGTGTACCAGGTAGCTGACTACAGTATCTGTTGTGTGTCAGGAGGGCTTTGCCATCGATGAAAAGTGGCAGATTTTTAAAGAGGTGTACCAGCTAGTTGACTATGGTGTCTGTTCTGTCAGGAGGGCTTTGTCATCAAAGATAAAGAAATCAAACCTCTCTTCTCCCTGTGGTCTAATTAGCCCTTTTTCATGATCTACCTTCAGGCTTTTAGCAAAATGCCCTTTGGCACAACAAGAGCTATAGTTGTATCTCTCCTGTGTGTATAACATTGAGTCAGTTAGCAACTGAAAAGATTTGTTACATTTTAATTAGTAAAAGTCGGTTCCATTTTACAAACTTCTGCACTATTCGGTGCAATTGTGTAGTATACAAGTACAACGCAAGGCAAAGTGTAATGTAAGTATCCATGATGTACTGAATCTGTGCTGTCGATACCTAATGCACTCAACAATCACAGCCTTCATTACGTGGCGGGAGGATAAATGTCAAGATAGTCAACATGCCAATTATACAACCTTACAAGTGTAAGATTGATACAAAATATGTAAAAATTATTTTTGGAAATTTTTGGTCTTTAAAAGATTTATTTTCTATCAAATGAAAAAAGGACTAATTCTTATGTAAATAAATGAATACAAATGTATAAAAAGTGTTCTAATTGAGATAATACTACGCTTTAAAAATTCACAGACCATGAGTTATATACTTGGTTATCTTACACAGTGTGCAGCACATCATTTGAGACTCACAGTATTCCTGCACTTATTATAACAGTCAAAATGTTCATCTTCTCCTCCCAGCTGTTGGAGAGACTCTGTCAGGATCCTTTAGTCTTTAAGGTGTTGTTAGTGATCTACTTGGTGCTTCCACTGAGAGTTAGAGAATCACTGGGCTGCCGTTGTCACAGTGAACATTTCCATGAACTCACACCTTGTCAACCTGCATGCAAACTGCAAGCATGACTGAGGCAGCAAGAGAGTTGCATCTCTTGCATTGCATGGTGGGAAACATGTGGAGGATGGAGGAGTATCCCCCACGGGGGACAGTGTAGAGATTTACGCACCCGAGATATGGGATCAGTGGATAAGACAAGTTACTGTGTTGGGTAGTCACTTTCAATAAGAGTTACTCACCGGCATTCAGTAGCAAGCTGAGGACCCACTAGGGGACTGAAATCAACTCCAAGCTACCACTTGAAAACAAAAGGACTGATACGATCCAAATCTTTTACTCTTGCATTTTATCAGAATTGCAAAGAAATAATGCTGTTGCATCCTGCGTGGGCTTGTCAATCAAATAAATCCCAATATGGGCTGCGTGGTGTCTGAGATGTTAAATTTATGCCTTGTTGAATTTTTTTTTTGAAAATGAATAAGAAGCTATTGTAAAAGTATTTATGAGATGTGGAAAAAACTCCATGGTAACGCCATCTCACAGCTTTTTATTGTTTGCTTGTCTCTTGTGTAGAGGCTTAAAGCTTAAACTAATGAGATCCACTGTAAATGAACATTTTTTTATTATTTACTCACCCAAACCTGCCTTATGTTAATTCAGCAATGAATTATAACAACATTAATAACTTTTTTTCAGTGGAATACAAAAGGCAGAAAGTCCAGAACTTTCAGCCTAACATGTTTGTGTTCTTAACTCAAACGGGTTGGTATAACACCATTAGTCAAAATATCAGATTTTTACTACGATTATTGTAGATTATTGTAGCTGTTATACCAATACCACCACTTACTATGTTGGAGTGACAACCAGTTGCTGAATTTGTGACAATATTATATGCATAGTATTAACATGAAATTGTCAATCATGGTTATTAATTTCTAGATTATTGACAATACCAGTACATTGTAACACCCCTATTGTGAACTATCTCAAAAGAGTGTAGTTGGTTGTATCACTATTTCATCAAAACAATGCTTAGCTGTGTGTGTCAATTGATTCTATTATTTTAAATGGGGAGGCACAGTGAAAGCAGGAGCAAGACACTTTTCCAAGCGCTTAGCTTCTAGGGGTTACTGTTGCTCAGCCCTTTGTAACTGTGAAATCTGTGAAATTTAATGTATAACAAAATCCTTATTCACCACTTTTATCTGGCATTAAACTGATTGTGCTTACATGTTAAAGAGAAATCCCAATAATGACCATTCATTAAGGATTTGTGAAATGCCAAACAAAACAAACAAACAAACAAACAAAGCCTATCCAGGACACCAATCCAAATAACTCAGACAGCATTGCTTTCAGCTTAAGTCTGTTAGTAACACAATGTGTTTCTTGATTCTTTACCAGTGATAAACATCAGCTGACATTTTGGACTGATATTTGAATATCTTTAACCTTAAAAGTTTCTTTGAGTGCAGCACAAGTCAATTCATTTATGTTATTGTCTGCCCCATTTCATGTCTTTGTCTCAGTAAATAGTATTAATGGTTTATTTGTGGAAAAGACATTGAGCAGAACTTCAAGCAGAACTTTTTAATTCATATTCAAAATGATTATGTAGGACTGTAAAATGAAATTTTTATTTTTAAAGTAGGGTCAGTCTAAGAAGATTACACCCAAAACACACTTAAACTTAACCTAACTGGATTGTTAAAACAGATGTCACTGCATCTTACGTTCCTGTAAGGACAGAGATTATTTTAAGGCTCACAGTTTACTGATGCATATATATCCAGCTCTTCTTCACATTATTATTCAATGCCATTTGGAGAAGATCCTTGTAATGACTTAGGAATCATAATCCGGAATGGCTTTTCGGGAATTAAATTTCCTGTCCCTCAAGAAAGAGACAAAGTGGATGAAATCATTATTAAATTTGTATGGAAGGAGACAGATAGTCTGGTTGCTGTATTAAAGACATGGGAGTTTTGTTGCAGTGGAACAAACTGTTTTTCCAAAGTGAGTGCTGTGTGGTCCTCAAGGACATTTGTGTCTTCAAGGGACATAAGCTTACTGAAACATCATTGTGAACAAAAGGTCCCGCTGTATATCACAATATCCTCATATCACAGCAGACAGTGGACAAAATTCCTTAGGCCTTTTCTCAGCCAATATGTGACTGCAAAGATTAAGAAAACAAATAAACAGCGGAAACTGAACACAAAATAAATCCACACTGGAAAGAAAAAGAAATTGCTGTATTTGTGTAACAATTGTCTGTGCCTTTGCACTTGAAATTAACCAAGACCAGGTTCTTAAGTGACAAGTTATCTGAGGTAACCAAACAGAAGTACCATGTGGATCTGATTGCATAACACAGGGTATTGAAGTACTCTTCCATTGAGTTTGTGGGCACTACTGGTATATATTCACTTTCCATTTCTGTCAGCCCTGCTATTTGATAAAAATAGACCTAATTGAATAAAGAACTTGTGTTTCTCTCTATTTATAGACAGAACATGAGGTAATAATTAGAATATATTAAGACAAATTCAGGATTTTTGTCATGCGTAACAGACAAATTTGCCACACGCCCATTAACACTATTTGCTTACACATATTTTGATCCAGATTTACACACTTTGAATACAAAAGTGAGTCACAACAGGAGCAATAAATGGTAATTCACCTTCCAACTATTTTGCATTATAGTCATTTTGTGAATTTTCCATAATTGCACGCTGGAAGAGAACACGGTGCACAATTCCCAACATCTATTTGTCAAGGTAAGCAATCTTGTCCTCCCACAATAATTTTACAAAAAGCTCAATTTAGTATCTAAACCTTTGAAGACAAGAGTTAATTTAGAACAATCCTGTGACTGTGGTGGTAATTACCCACTTCTTAGCATTGCTAATTATTGTCCTTTCATAACTGCTGAATGATGTATAATCACAGATTTGGCATGCAAATGAGCCTGATAAATATAAACAGATTTGCATGTAACAGGAATGAAAAGCAGTTTGTTACATGATTGATGAAGTTAGAGAAATATAAAAAGACATTATGCTGCAGGGTAATTTTATAAGTGGGATGAATGGATTTATTGTCTGAGTGATGAATTCAGAAAGACTATAAAAAACTTGCTGAGTGCAATACAGGTGAATTGACTGTCTGAAATGCACTTGAGCTTTTTAAAAGACACAAATGGCTGCCATAAGCGACAAGATGTTGAAACTGGCCCTATATTTTAAATATTGATGGAATTATAATCATCAAGATTTAATTTATGTTGTGAATATGAAGACCTGTTCGCACTTGCATTAATTTTAAATGAGCAAACCAAACTTTAGGTGCACACTGTGGGTTTTATTATGCAAAGAAATCAAGTATTTCTACTGTGAAATGATAATCATTGTGACACAATCCTGACACTATTTTACCTCTGTTTTACCTCTATTTGTACTATTTTAGTGTTAAACTATTCTAATTCAATACTAGTAACTCTAACAATAACACATTTCTCTTAGTACACATTTTTACACTGTCAACTAAGGTTATTTGAATCCAACCATGAGCATACTTGCTAAAAAAGTGTATAATTTATTCTCTCAACATCTACAGTTAAAATAGAAACATTTATATTCAAAAGTTTAAAACACTCAGAAATCTCTCATAATCACTTGTTAAGAAACCCATAAGGCTTAGTGGTCAAATAAGGTCACATGTTTCTGCCTGCCCCTCCCCATCAGTCTGTCTCTGTAATAAACTCAAGCCTCTGAGTCTCTGGGAGGCTAAGAGGACCAGTGACACTGGTGCTGTTCCAGCATCCCCTCCACCCACTCTCTGCTCATCTCAGCCAGCAGCACCATCCACTAAACATTGTCCCTGAAGGCTCTAGCTAGTAACATTGCAGATTTTTCTGATGTATTAAACTCTAAGGTGGCCAGCCTTTCTGCAAAAAAAATCATATTCTGAAGGAATGAAATCTTCAAACAGAATCCTCTGTTTATGTAACATTTTAAGGACATTTTTAGATTTTTAGACTTTAAACACCTATCTGACATAAACACAGTATAATAATGGTATTACTTTAGAGTTTTATTCTGCACTGTTAGAGTGTATTGCACTATGGTTTCATTTGTGGACAATACTGATTTGAAAAGACAGACACAATAACAATATTCTGATATTATTTCATATTAGTTATGCTGTTGGTTGTGCAGCTACAATATGCTTTATTTTAAAATAATGTCAAACAACAAGATCTTAACACATCACAATTGTATGATTTTAATTTCTATATACCTGGAAGATGTCATGGTATTGATTACTTAACTCAATTTATAGCAGAAGACACTATACATACAGTTTACAAAGATCAACATCTGATCTTTTATCATTACTGACAAAAATCTCTCTCCCTCTCTTTCTCTTATGGATTTCAGCACTTTCTACATCAGTCCAGCTTTCTTGCTTACTCAACATCTCATCCCATAGGGAGGAAGGACATCACTGTAAAACATGTGACGAGCGCTATCGTGAAGAGAATCATCTGATGAGCACTATCATTTATTTATCTTCACTGGCCTTACTGCTGAGCATCTTGATGGATGAGATAAGGGCAGGGCTAAAAACTGTAGTCTGATGAGCAAGCATGCAATTGCGAGATTAATTAGTGTTATCCTTCGTGGGAGGCCTCTTTTAACCATATCCCCTTCCAATAAACTAGAGTAATAGTTTAGAGTAAACAAGGCTCTCTAACCTAGACAGTCATAATATTTACTGGCTAAATCTTTCCTCGATTACTGTGACCGGTATTAGGTCAAAAGCGGCATCAGGCCTTAAACAGAAAATTGCTCCAAAGTAGTCATATTAAATATGACTAAAAATGGAAAAATAACAAATGTTTTCTGATAAGTCGACAAATGAAGACATCGCCAACAAATGATCCAGTAGCCATTTGCCAACTGTCTACCGAGTTGTCGGTCCAGGTGTCTCAGCTCACTAGCAGCAACTCACGCGTCTAACCATGCTAACTGAGGAGTGGGTCAGAGTGTTTCATAGATCCCAGTTTTTTTCTCCTACCACTACTACTGCAACACCCTCTGCATCCAGCCACCCGACTACCGCCATGTCTTCCCCTGTGAGTCCACGCCTAGCTTTTCTTGATAAATTTAATGGTGATCCGGGGAGATGCAAGGGCTTTTTGTTGCAGTGTTCGGTTTTTGTGTCTCAGCAGGCCACCCTGTTAATCTGCCTACAGAGAGCAGCTGCATTGCTTTTGTTTGCTCTCTGTTAACAGGTAAGGCCCTGGATTGGGCCACTGCAGTATGGAGGTCAGACGGATCCGTTTTTCCTACTTTTGATTCCTTTTTACGGCAGTTTAAGGAGGTTTTTACACATCCCTGGGACGGGATGAACATAAGAATCATCTTTATTCTGGTCTCTGCCTGTACTGCAGTCAGTCTGGTCACCTTAGAGCTTCCTGCCCAGTTGAACCCTTCTCAAAACCACCACCGGTGAGTGTCGTTTCCCCCTTAACAATCAGTATAGCACCATTCGCCTACCAATTACCCTAGTTGTAGTATTGACAATCGAACGATAGAATCTTTTGCCTTAATCGATTCGGGTGCTGCAGCTAGCTTCATATCTCTAGGATTTGCTGAACAAAATAATATCCCACTAATCTCTTGCTCTTCTTCCCAAGAGGTGGAGGCGTTAGATGGTCATCCTTTGGGACTAGGAAGAGTGGAGTACCAGACTGAGAAATTCTTTGTCTAGTGAATTTCTCGTGAATGTTCGCACCCCCACAAGAAGTGTGGGGGTGCTCCACTCAGAAAACATATTTCTGTACGCCAAAAACTTTACTAAGCTAGATCTTTGTAGTTGTAAGCGCTTACAACTTGGTACTTCCCCCCAGGAGGGTGATGAGAGGAAGACAGCTTTTTCTATACCTCGTCATGCCATTCGGTCTGGCTAATAGTCCTTCCGTTTTCCAGTCTTTCATGAATGATATATTACGAGATATGTTAAATAAATTTATATGTCCAAAACAATTTATATGTAAAGGGGGAGAAGTGTGAGTTCCACACTACTAGCACCACCTTCTTAGGTAACGTTGTCAGTCACGAGGGGGTAGCCATGGGTTCTAGCAGTCACGGAATAGCTACTCCCCTCTATACTCTATACTATTTTCTTTATTTAGAACTCAAGAGTCGTTTTACTTCCACACCCATTTTGCAACACCCTGAACCTGAATTACCTTTTATTGTTGAAGTAGATGCTTTAAATATAGGTGTAGGTACCATCCTTTCCCAACGGCACGGCGTACCTTCCCTGTGCCTATTTCTCATGTAAACTTTCCTCTATGGAACAGAACTATGAGCTGCTAGCCATTAAACTTGCACCCTTTCACTGTTATTACCGACCACAAGAATTTAAAATATTTACGCTCAGCGAAACAACTGAACCCCCGCCAAGCTAGATGGTCCCTGTTCTTCACCAGATTTGATTTCACAGTAACCTACAGGCCTGGCTCCAAGGATACCAAGGCTGATGCACTCTCTCGCCTGGCTGAAGTAACACCTAGATCAGGCTCACTAGAGAACATACTCCCTGAAAAGATATTTGTCGCCCCAGTTCAATGGGATATTCATACCGAGATATTACACGCTAATGATACTCACCCTAGACCCCTTTATTGTCCCAAGGGTCGAACATTTGTCCCAGAGCAGTTCAGGAAACATTTAATCACTCAGGTTCACGAGGACCCTAGTTCAGGACATCTTGGGATCACAGCCACCATCCATCTCTTGGAAAACTGTTACTGGTGGCCTAATCTTCCTAGTGATGTCATCACCTTTGTTCACAACTGTGCAGTTTGTCAGACCTCTAAAATGCCCCATCAGTTACCTGCAGGACTCTTACAACCATTACCTACACCACAGCAATACACTTCGTCACAGATCTTCCCAACTCACAGGGAAACACCACCATACTCACCATAGTTGACCGTTTTTCTAAAGCCTGCCGTTTGGTGGCTCTACCTAAACTGCCAACCGCCCTTGAGACTGCAGAGATTCTCTGTAACTGTTTTTAGATTTTCTGGTCTCCCTGATGACATTGTGTCAGACCGGGGTCCTCAGTTCACCTCTCGTATGTGGGCATCCTTTTTCAAGAACCTCACCCCCACCTTCTTCATGCTGTCAGGCGTCAAACCTTACAAGCCAACCAACGCCGACGACCCAGACCTCGCTGGCGTGGCTTTTAACCAGAGATCTACGCCTTCGTCTACCCTGCAGGAAGCTCAGTTCTAGGTAAAAGGGTCCATACAAAATACTTACCGTATTTTTCCCACTTTCCATGTGTCTTTGCTCAAGCCCGCTGGCGTGCCGATTGGAGGTCAGGACAGGGGCCTCCGGGAACAAGCTCCCCCTATCTTGGTTGATGGCAAGGACACCTATCAAGTGGAGCAACTCCTCGACTCCAGACGCCGGGGCGGCCAGATCCAGTATCTTGTAGATTGGGAGGGGTACAGACCAGAGGAACGCTCTTTACATTTACATTTATGCATTTGGCAGACTTACATTGCATTATACTATACATTGCTTCTGAGTATGTGCAATCCCTGGGATCGAACCCATGACCTTGGCGTTGTTAACGCCATGCTCTAACCACTGAGCTACAGGAAAGAAAGACTGAGCTCTTGAGTCAATGCTGGAGATATCCTGGATCCCACACTCATCAAGCAGTTTCATAGAGATCCGGAGAGACCGGCCCCTCGCCCCAGAGTAAGACCCCCCATTCCTAGGACTGATGACTTCCTGTTTACCACCTGTTTCCAATTAGCTGCACTATAAAGCCCAGGGTAATTTTCCATTTAGTGCAATGTCTTGTATTGCAATGAGCTACAATTCAGAGCATTTTCCCAGACTGCTTTCCTGTTGTTATTTGGACTGTTTAACTTTTTCAGTTTTTGCCGCCTGCCCCTCGTTTGGATTACGGATTTGGTTATTGATTGTTTGCTGCCTGCCTCGACCATTGCCTGGATTTACTTTTTGTCTCTGCGTCACATACATTGCTCTGTTTGCCGGATTTTGACCCTTGCTCAGGAACACTTTTTCAGGGTTTTCAGGTTTCTTTCTGGATCAGTTTAAAAGTATTACACAACAAAACAACAAACAGATTTAAATTCAGTTTAATATTATTTAGTCATAATTAGCTTTATTTTGTTCAGCATTAATTGTCAAAGAATTGTGAAACTGTTATGGAGGAGGTTTCCGCTCTGCCTCCTGCTGGTCACCAGCGGGAACCTTCACCTGAGTACTAACCCCCATTGTGAACTACAACTCCCATCTAAACCACTGGTTTGCCAGTTTTTGACGTTTGCCTGTTTTTGGATTGTGTTTGTAAATAAATTACTGCATATGGATCCCGCCACTTCTGCATCTTCGTACAGAAGACATCAACCCGACAGCAACCCATTTTGCACCCTAAAGAGAGCAGCCACATCGCTTTTGTTTGCTCTCTGTTAACAGGGAAGGTGCTGGACTGGGGTATGGATGTATGGAGGCCGGGTGGTTTTGTGTTTCCCACAGTTGAATTTTTTTTCTTCTTTTTTATGCCAGTTCCGTGATGTTTTTGAACACCCTTCTGAAGGGTTGAGCCCCGGCGAACAGCTCCCCACCCTCAATCAAAAGAATCTCACCGCTGCAGAGTACGTCTTGAATTTTTAAACCCTCTCAGTGCAAACTAACTGGGTAGAGGACTACTGTACCGCCGGGGTCTCTGTAACGATCTTCAGTCTGAGCTAGCCTGTCGAGATGAGGGTCGTAACCTAAGTGAGTTTATAGAGCATTCTATCTTGGTTGATAATCTGATTTGAGCACGGCGCCCTTGCCTACCTCATACATTCCACAGACAAGAATGTGCAGCCAGGAGCGTGAGAGCCGCCTACGATCCTGCACATCCCTTTACTGTGATTACTGATCATAAGAATTTAGAATACTTGCGTTCAACCAAGCGCCTTAATCCCCGCCAAGCCTTTTTTTAATTTTGTTTTTATCGTTACCTACCAACCTGGTTCCAAGAATACCAAGGCCGATGCCCTGTCTCGTCAAGCTGAAGCTACCCCCAAGTCAGGTTCCCCGGAAAATATTCTCCCTCAAAAGTTGTTAGTGGCCCCGGTTCAGTGGGATTTACATACTAAAATAGTTAATGCCAATGAGGCCCGTCCAGGACCCAGAAACAGTTTATTTTACAGGCATTTTCACCTTTTTCGCAAAGACTTTATAAACCTTTCAAATGTAATGTCATTGTTTTTCCAGCATAAAATGTCACAACATTTTGCATTGCTCATGCTTCATCAAATTTGCAGACTAAACTACAGCAAGAAAAAATACTAAATATAAAATATAAAAATACTCAGCAATATGTTTAAATTCATAGGCTATTCAAGGCTATTATTTACAATTTCTTTAATAACTAAAGAGATCAAGAATTATGGAGTACTTTGGCCTAAAAGCTATATAATGGCATTGCACTATAGTGTTTTATGGTCTGTAATGCAAATCTTTATAATTAAAGGCAGTAATAAAATGTGACAATGTGCAGCTTAAAGAACATGGTAGGAATATTGTCATAAATACTAACACTTTTATAAGACAGCATTTACTCCATGTTTTATAAGCTGTTGTTTCTAACCCTTAAACCATATATAAAATACAAATTACATAATAAAGAGAACACCAATGTCGTGTTTGATTTCCAGAGAATGCACTTAATGATAAATTGTAAACCTTGAATGGATTCTATTTGCTTTGAATAAAACTGTCTACATCATAATGTGAATGGACTCCTTTGGATTTTACTTAACATTTTTATCACAACACAGTGTGGCAGCATTCTATCAGTACATATTCTATCAGTGTTCCACAGTTTAGCTTCTGCTTAGAGCATTGGATCAAGCAATTGTTTTTCTAAAGACATGAAAAATGAAGTTATCATCAATAGGTTGAATAACAACAGTTTTTTTCAGCAATGTCTTTGTCCTTTCTAAAAAACACCTGTTTAAACAGCAGGACAATTCCCAACTTTATACAAAAATGTAATATATCATCCAGTGAAAAGCAGGGGCAGGTGCTCAAAGTATAAAAAGGGCACCTAGAACAAGGCATTAAAGAGCCCCTCGGGTCCATCACCTCGTTGTAGGCATCCAGTTACTTACGTAGCAAGTAACAATGTCATTAATAAGACAAATAATGCATTATTCAAAGTTTTAATTGCATTTATGTTTAGTTCAGGACTCAAACAATAGAATTAGTAATATTATAAACACATATTATTTATTTTATATCAACATTGACATTTATTTCTAGATGGATATTATTAAGTTTACAGACTATAGTGTTTCGTTCTGTTGTTGTAGAAAAACTATCTCTGTCATACTAA